>JACVVK020000457.1:267500-290000 GCA_018292915.2 Batillaria attramentaria | reverse complement strand
AACCCGTTTTACTGGCGCTGTATTCAAAGTTCCGAGTCCTCACTGTATGATATCATGGCTGAGAATAAAAATAGCGCAGATGCTGGGTCGACAGTGGCTGTCTCAGCTTTAACTCTGTCTATACTGAGAGCTTTTTTAAGTTGTTTCTCTATAGAGAAACAACTTTATGAGACGGGGCAGATTTTGCTACGCGCAGCAGCAAGTTTCAGTGATACGAAACAAGACTGTGACGTTTCTCCACACAATACTTACTTTCACGCACACAGTGACGTAACGAAATCTGCGTCATAGACACCTTACGTGCACACTTTGCTGCTGCGTTCTTTTTGGCGGGAATGACGTGTGTGTGTGTGTGTGTGTGTGTGTGTGTGTGTGTGTATGTGTGTGTGTGTGTGTGTGTGTGTGTGTGTGTGTGTGTGTGTGGACGGATGTAATGATGGCTATCTCCTAAACCACCTCGTTGGAGGCCTTTTTACTTTGAGATAAAATGGGAATTCACCTTCTCCAGACCTATTTTTCACGATTTTTAGCCTACTGCATTTTCAAAAGAGTTATCGCCGATTTTTAAAAATCGGTCATGTTACGAATTTTTTCGAAAAAAAATGTTCAAATGGCTTCATTTTCTGAAATTGGGAAGATCATCCAGTTATACTGCCTGTTTTCGTAGCACAGCTATGTAGCTCTGACAGGTTTTGTGTAAGAAAAATATTTCCGAGGTAGGGGTGGTTTGCATATAAGGCCAAATATCTATGAAAAGACTCCTTCAAATTACTCATCATTCCGGTATTTTTGTCACTTGTGCCAACTGCACATATGACATTAACTGCTGCACTATTATAGCTTTAGTATTAAGAATAGCAGAGCTTTTAGATAAACACATTTTTCACGTTTCTGCGAGAAGCGCCGGTCAAAAAAGTTCCAATACTGCAATTTCGTAAGTACAAACCAAGGCACTTAAGTCCACGTTTCATCAGCTCTCTAGATCTTCCAAATTTTATGTCAAAATTAATTCAGTCACGGAAGTCACAAAAGCAACAAGGAAATCACAAGATATGTAGAAGTATCATCTGTCAGACGAGCAGCGTGAGGCTGATGTCAAATGTTTGGTTCACAGACAAAATCTGCAAGTATCGCCACTGCTTCCGACATTTCATCAGCCCTCTAGATCTTCCAGATTTCATGTGAAAAATAATTCAGTCGGAGAAGTCACAAAGCCAACAGGGAAATCACAAGACATGAACAAGCATCCTCAGACGATCTCAGTGCTAGAGGCTGACGTCGAAAGTTTACTTCACGGAATTGACGTCATCTCTCTCTCTCTCTCTCTCTGTATGACGACCTGCCTGAGGCTGACGTCAAATGTTTAGATCACGGAACTGACGTCTCTCTCTCTCTCTCTCTCTCTCTCTCTCTCTCTCTGGGGAGCCAGGGTGGCCGAATGGTAGAGCGTTGGACTTTCAATGCTTGGGCCGAGAGTTCGAATCCTGGCCGCTGGGGCCAAATATTTGTGCTGGCCTTTTTCTCGTTGCCCCGTCTTTGATATCACCCTTATGTGGGGGAAAAGGACGTTAAACTCCTAAACACCCACCCACCCACCCACCCACCCTCTCTCTCTGCCTCTCTCTCTCTCCCTCCCTTCTTCCCCCACTCGGCCCCACCCCCAGTCACGTGGCTAATCGGTCGAGGTCGTAGAGGATCTAGTGTCATTGGTAGAACTTGGAGAGGGGAGAACCGGCAACAATAACAACAAAGACAAAATAAAATGAAGTTTGGAGAAACAACTTTGTAGGACGGGGCCGTTCCTCCTTGTTTTCCCCTTGACTGATATAAACCCGTTTTACTAGCGCTGTAGTTATAGTTCCGAGTCCTCACACTATGATATTATGGCTAAGAATAAGAATAGAAAGTTGGCGATCCCATAAATCCGCCAAGCGCTGTGAACGAGAGGGCGGCCCCAAATGGAGACCTTGGCACAGAGAGAGTTAAAATAGTACGCGTAGCGAGCGGCACGAAAGTGTAACTCTATAAACCCACTGCCCCAAATTCGCTTTTATTTAGCGCTTGTGCGAGTGATAACGCTATCTCTTTTGATAACGACTCGACGCGGTAACCGGTAACACTATTGACTGTGCACATACAGACTATGTACATACAATATTCGCTGATAAGACGCCTACACATTATGGGATGATCGATATCAAACATTCACGCACAGTTGTCATGTACTCTGACCATGTCGCAACATGTACTGTCAGCTACAACGATTAAAATCTGTGATCTTCAGCACTTCCTGTTGTGCACTGTTGTTTTGCGTTGGTGAGGGGGGCAGGGGTGGCCGAATGGTAGAGCGTTGGACTTCTAAAGCTCGGTTGTCGTGAGTTCGTATCCCGGCTGGGGCCAAATATTTGTGCTGGCTTTTTCATCGTTGCCCCGTCTTTGATATCACCCGTATGTGATGGAAAAGGACGTTAAACCCCCCAAACACCCACCCCACCCACCCGCGTTGGTGAGGCACATCGGTGGGTCATTACTATATCAGGCCTGAAGGCGCAATGTTCATGGGTGTTACTTCTGCTGGAATTTTCAAGTTTTCGGTGCTACGTAGAAGTTGTTTTTTTTTTTTTTTTTTTTTTTTTTACGATTGCTCTCAGATAAACTCCCATGTCTGAAATATGAGTATGCACTCGTCTGAAATGTGAGTATGTGCTCGTGTGAAATATGAGTATGCGCTTGACTGAAATATGAGTATGCACTCGTCGACTGACCACGTGGGATAATCGTTGTCAAAATCTTGAATAATAACGATAATAATAATATTTTTTTAACTACTTTATTATCCCTTTTTGGAAATTCGGGCTGTTTCCCCCGGGGGAAGCGCGTCGCCGCGGTGCAGCGCCACCCAATACCTATCCTATATTTTATTACAATTTTGCTTGGGGAGGAAAGCCGGAAAACCCGGAGAGAAACCACCGATGAGCAGCCCGGTAGCCACAAAAAAAAACAACCGGTATCACATACTGTATCACAAGCTCGATCTGGGCTCGACCCCACGCTTCATCGCCATGACATTGGTGACGGCCGTTCAGTAACGCAGCGGCTAAATCCGACGCGCTACCTGTTAGACCACCGCTCACCCCATATACTACTACTACTACTATAATGTAACCTTTTCTTTTACGACAGTTCTAAGCACGTAAACAGACAAAGATAAAGTAGAATAACAAGTGAAAATGCAGAAGTATGAAATAAATCAAAATATACAACAAGCAGAAGGTCCAGGACCCAAGCAAACACCATACCCTTGGATAAAAGAGACACATGGTGCAAGCAGATTAAACAGTGCTCAGGGATGAAAACAAACGGGTTTTAAAATATTTCTTGCCGTGACGGGAGGGTTATTGCGGAGTGAATGAATAAAGCAGCACCGGGGAAACATTCCGCCATTTTGACTGATGCCTGTGTGTGATAATTATGTTATTATCGCGTCGGGACAGATACGGACAGGTGTACCCATTTCTAATCTACCTGTCTCTTCACGCCGTCTGTTTCAGACCATAACAGAAGTACGTTCCACTCGTGTTGTTCTTAGCACAAATATTAGAAGGTGAAAAACTTCCTTTGGAATTCATCAAGGTGAAAGAGGGATGAAGCTCGACAGAAAGAACGTGAACCGAAAACTATCTGTGGAATGTTACTTCTAAAGTGTGACAGGTAAGTACAACGGTTGCCGTTCAGAGTTCGAGATAACGCGAGGTGTAGACTGTCAGTTTGTGTTCGATGTATTCTTTGAGCTGGGTGCGGTCGCTTTAATTTTCTATTTATTCCAGCTTTCTTCAAATACCAACTATACTAGTCATTCATTTGTGTTGACATCTTAACCGGGGGACACTTCCCATACTTCTGCTCACATTCTGCTGTAAATGGCGGCTGCCCGGCCAACCTGCTTCATCAACCTGCCTTGTCTGCAGAGCTGTTTTGGAACTTAACCTAGCAACTTGACCTTGAAACGATCTTGATTTGACCTTGGTTGCCATGGACGACGAAAGCAAAAGCTCGGTGCAGGACTACCTGGCCAATCTGCCTCCATCAAGTGTCTCGCGCGGTTCTCGCAGAGAGATCGTGGTCAAACTTCTGCTGATCGGTGACGCAATGGTGGGGAAGACGTCACTGGTTCAGCGCTACGTCAACAACGTTTTCTTGCACCACTACAAGGAAACCATTGGAGGTGCGATTCTCCAGCTGCCACAAAAGGCTGATAATTCGTACTCCATTTCTTTTGCCCTAATAGGGTGGGTGGGTGTTTGGGGATTTAACGTCCTTTTCCACCACACACGGGTGATATCAAAGACGGGGCAACGATGAAAACGCCAGCACAAATATTTGGCCCCAGCCGGGATACTGACGAACTCACGACCCGAGCATTAGAAGTCCAACGCTCTACTATTCGGCCACCCCGGCTCCCCCTTTTGCCCTAATAAGATGATGAAGGTGATGGTAATGATGATGATGATATTTACATTTCATTTCTATTACCCTAATAAGATGATGATGGGTGATGGTGATATTAGATTTCATTCCTATTACCATAATAAGATGATGATGACGATGATGGTGATATTTAGGTTCCATTTCTAGTACCATAATACGATGATGATGACGGTGATGGTGATATTTAGGTTCCATTTCTATTACCATAATAATATGATGATGATGACGGCGATGGCGATATTAAGGTTCCATTTCTATTGCCACAATAAGGTGATGACGATGGTGATGATTGATATTTGTTCCATTTCTTTTACCCTAAGAAGATCATGGTGATGATGATGAACAAATCTCCGTCGAGCAAAAACGTGAGTGAGTGAGTGAGTGAGTTTTTAGGGCTTAAAGCCGCGCAAGCCACAAAGACTAATTCGCGGCTAAGCAAAAATGTGAACAGTGAAACGTAATCATGTGACATTGATGTTGTCTTCACCCAGTGGATTTCACACTGAAGGTGTTACATTGGTCGGACGACTTGACCATCAAGATACAGCTTTGGGACATCGCTGGTGAGTTTCGTTATGCTTTTCACTGCATGTATACGGCTGACTGACTGATAGTCCTGATGACCCCTCTCGTTACCAGTTGGAGGACTTAACGAAGACGCATGGGTAGCCCAGATCAGCTGAAACGAACGAACAAAAACAAGACGCAACAGTACAGAACAGTCCCTATTCAAACACTGGATCAAACCAACCGTTAGTTAGCTGAAGAAGAAGAAAAAAAAAAGAGTGCGTTAATATTGGTGCTTTATCTCAGATAGTTGATTTACAGCTGAACTCAACACACACGCTCACGTGAATCACACGCATTTCTTCACACACCGGACATACACATTACCCTTATGTGGTACGAAAGGTCAGCTTTTTCAGTTTCAGAAGGCAGCATAGTGTTCATTTCAGATTTTTGTGGGATGAACATTTCCGGAGCAGAGCAAAGATTCAGCGCACTGACAGACTTTACTTTCTTTCTTAAGTTGATTGGATAGCAATACAAAACGCTGCTAGAATTTTGTTGCTCGTCTTTGGTTTGAAATACACACACACACACACACACACACACACACACACACACACACACACACACACACACACACAGGCAAGAGTGGCCTCGTCTAAACTTGATTCTTTTCAGTAGCAAAAGAGATTTCGCGGCTATGTTTTCAACAGGTATGGAGCGCTGTAGTGCTGTCACTCGCGCCTATTACAGAAACGCCAATGGCTGCCTGCTGATGTTTGACCTTGCCGACCTGGCGACCTTCAACCGCATTCCAAGGTGGAAGGAAGACCTTGACTCCAAGTGTCGTCTGCCGGATGGCTCCACCATACCCTGTCTGTTGCTAGGAAACAAGGTGGATAACTGTGGGCAGTAGTTATGTGGTGTTTCTGCTTTTGTTTGGAAAATTGTCCGTAATTATTCCTGTATACAATGCAGGCACTGGGGTTTGTTTGTTTGTTTGTTTGTTTGTTTGTTTGTTTGTTTGTTTGTTTGTTTGTTTGTTTTGGGACTTTTTGTGTTTTGTTTGTTTGTTTGTTTGGGGGAGACTTACAACAGAGATAGTAATAATTATGACGATTGTTTCCTCATTACTATAATTAATTTGTTCTTCCGAGGTTCTCTACCGCATCTTGATAAGAGGGCGGATAATCTCGAGGTCCGTACGTAATGCATAAAGAGGTTTGCCTCCCTTGTGTAGAGTGACCTGCCGCAGTGGGCGGTAACCAGGGACGACATGCACGAGGCGAGCGAGCGCTACAGTTTCACTGGCTGGCGAGACATTTCTGTCAAGGACAACGTGGGGGTGGATGAAGCACTCAGGTTGGTGTTTTTACCATTAGTCCACGGTAACGAGGCTCCACGTAAGACATCTTTTGTTTCGGAGCATCCGCGCTTGTGAGTACGCGTGTACGTTCGAAATAGTCTGCCTGAAGATAAGTAGAGCTCTGAATGCAATACACTGACGTCTGCTGCCCGCGCGAATTTGAAATGAAACGGCCCGAAGATCTGCTAGTCAATACGTGACAGCAACACTAAAACAAACACCTCGCTCTCTGTTTTGCCTTAGCCTTTTGTTGGCTTGGCGCCAGCCTGTGAGACGCTGTTACTGTGCAGGTATCAAAGAGGCTGGTCAGACGTTGTTGTACTTTACTTTGACGGGTTGCCAAGGGTAAGTGGGTGGTTGTTTCGGACTTGACGAATTTTTTTTTTTACCACGTAAGGGTGATATCAAAGACGGAGCAACGAGAAAAAGGGCAGCACAAATATTTGGTCCACGCCGGGATTCGAACTCACGACCCGAGCATTGAAAGTCCAACGCTCTGGGTTGCCAAGGAAACCTGACAGCAGACACGTTGGAAAAGGAGATAAAATGTAAACAAACTATTACGACTATAGTCGCAGCTCGGGTAGAGTGAGAGAAATAAAAATGTTTATAAAAACAACAACAACAACAACAACCTTCATCATACAGGCAGTTCGTCAAGGTGACAACCCATGTGGCACTGGCTTCTGCTGAAAATGTGCTTCATTTTTGGACGTGTTTCATGTTTTAATGTTTCAGCAATTTTCTCCACGAACTGTTTCAGGTTCCTGATACAAGAAATGCTGACACAGACTGGGCGAACAGAGCCTCCTGCCCCACCCCCGGACACTGTACAGTACTCGCCTGACAGTAAATCTAGAATAGCGCTGGGAGAAGATACGCTTGTAGACCTTTTACATCCCCCCGAAAAGAAAAAGTGCTCGTGTTAGCATCTTGGCTGTGAGGACACCCAGGACTTAATGAGTTGGTAATGGGCAGTTAGAACAAACATCTACCTTGAGGACGAACGTGCCAACGCAAAGACAAAGTCAAAGAGTGATCGTGTTTTGATTATGAGGACACCTAGGACATGTTCAGACATTGTAAAACCAAACATTGGCTTTGAGAAAGAACATAGAAAGATTGGGTCCTCTACAAAACAATGTTTGTGTTAGTGTCTTGATTGTGAGGACAGTCAGAACTTGATAAGTGGCTGTGACGAAAGTCTACCTTTGCTTGAGGAAGAGCGTACGAAGAGCTTGTGCTAGCGCTTTGACCATGAAGACAACCAGGATTTAGATGGTGAATAAATGGTCTGCTGCGTCTTCTGTGTGCACATACAACGACTAAGTCCTCTAAGTCTTGAATCAACGGACAGTTAGGATTTGGTGAGTCGGTCATTGACAGAACAAACAATCTGCCTTGAGGAAGAACATACAAACACACAATGCCTAAGTCCTCTAAAGAAGGGTGTTCGTGTTAATATCTGGACTCTAAGGACACTTATGACTTGGTAGTTTGTCACTGACAGTTGGAACAAACACTCTACCGTGAGGAAGAACTCAAAAACATACATTGTCTAAGTCCTCTAAAGAAGGGTATTCGTGTTTCTCGACTATGGGAACACCCAGGCCATGTTCAGTCACTGTAAAAACAAGCATATGTTCCGGAGAAAAAAAAAGCGTATGAGCACAGAAAGACCGTTCCTCTACAAAAGGATGTTCTCTGAGAACGGCCAGGACTTGGTTAGTAGCTGTGAGACAAACGTCTACCGTGGTTAGTGGAAGAACATGTGAACACCTCAGAAGGGAGCTTGTGTTAGTGCGTTGACTATGCAGACGACCAGGATTTAGAGAGTGAATAAATGGTCTCCTGTGTCTTCTGTGTGACAACACAAAGACTTAGTTCTCTAAAGAAGGGTGTTCGTGTTAATGCCTTGACTCTGAGGACATCCAGGACTTACTGAATTGGCCATTGACAGTTAGAACAAACAGTTCACCTTGAGAAAACGCATACGGATACACACAGACAAAGTCGTCTTAAGAAGGGTGTTCGTATTTTGACAGTGAGGACACGCAGGACATCATCAGTCACGGCAATATCACCAATAAATGGTGGGAAAAAGACGTAAAACCTTTAGACACCCACTCATCCTGTAAACAAGGGTTTTTGCGTGAGTGTGTTGGTAGTCTGTCTCTGTGAGGACAAATATGCACCAAGGGGAGGAGCATACGAACACAGAAAGACACACACAAAAAAAGTTGGTGTGAGAGTCAGTCTTGACTCTGAAGACACCCACGACTTGGTCAGTGCATGTTTGCGTGTGTGTGTGTGTGTGTGTGTGTGTGTGTGTGTGTACGTGCGCGTACGTGCATGCATGCATGCATGTGTGTGTGTGTGTGTGTGTGTGTGTGTGTGTGTGTGTGTGTGTGTGTGTGTGTGTGTGTGTGTGTGTGTGTGTGTGTGACTGACGTTGATTGGCTCAATAATGATACACTTTTCATCCTTCTGTATATACCAATATATTCCGAAGAAATAAAGACAATAAACGAAACACAAATCTTTTTCAGAAAAAAAAAATCAGGTTTCCTTAACTCAGTCTGCCCGAACTGCGACTATAGTCGTAACAGTTTGTTTACATGTTACCTCCCTTTTCCAACGTGTCTGCTTTCAGGTGTCCTTTGCATCCCGCTCAAGGCGATGTCAAAGTAAAGTACAACAACATCTTAGCAACACTTCCCCTGAATATAAAATCATTTGGCCCACACGGTGCGATGTCACCTCGGGATCCAGGCAGCTGGTGCCATACGTGTGATGGAAGCGTCATTGTACAAAGGGTTAAACGTAACAAGATAATAATAATAATGACAGTACTTATATAGCTCTCTAAGCTACTGGTTGATAATAGTTCTAAGCGCTGAAAAATAAAAATAATAAAATTTGGGGAAAAATTGCAATGCCATAAGGTCAGGGCGCAACGACATACGAATGGGTGGGTGTTTGGGGGTTTAACGTCCTTTTCCACCACATAGGGTGATATCAAAGACAGGGCAACGACGAAAAAGCCAGCACAAATATTTGGGCCCAGCCGGGATCGAACTCACGACCCGAGCATTAGAAGTCCAACGCTCTACCATTCGACCACCCCGGCTCCCCGCAACGACATACGAACACAGGCAAGCACACACACACACACACACTCACACACACACACACACAAGATTACATATACATGTGTATATGCATCACCTAACGTAACTAGCACCTTTCTGGGTCACTCACTCACCTGAAGTAATACTTTATAATTATTAACATCTACAACACACACTTGAAAAGGTGACGCTTCTTGTCTAGCGTGTCAATTACAACAGATAACAAAGTCTGCAGTCATCATCTCTACTACTACTACTAAGACCCACGGCTCCAAGTGGAGCATAGGCCATCGACAATAGCTCTGCCTCAGTGTTGCGAGGCCGGTCTCTCTTCCTTTTCCCCTGCGGGTTTCCCCTGCGGGCTTGGCGTGTGGTGCTGGATGCTGGCTTCCTGAGGGTGTGTCCAATCCAGCCCCACTTCCTCCGCAGGATCTGCTTGGCCAGTGGTTCCTGTCCCGCTCGCTCCCATAGCTCTTCGTTCCGGATCTTCTCTGGCCATCGGATGTTGAAGATGCGCCTCAGACAGGTGTTGAAAAATGTCTGGATCTTCTGTTGCATCGTCTTTGTTGTCCTCCACGTACAGTCATCATCTCGGTTTACGAATACCAACACAGGTGTGCCCCCAATAGGTGACTCCACTTGGCAAGCTCCGCCCCTTTACTCTGCCGTGCATGAGCAAACTACAGTACGTTCAAGGCGTCATTGTATGGGAAAAGGGATGATTTCAAGATGAACGAGACTGGCGTAAATTTCTTTTTTCCTTAAATGACGTCAACGGACTTGCCGCTTTCAGTCATATCAAACTACATGTGCTTCCCTCATTGTATTGTCTGGCAAAAAGTTTGCCAGACCATGCCACGTGTTGTGCTCATTATTCCGCCGGACGAGATTGGTTGAATTCTGGGGGCTCGGCCCTTTTGGTTGTCAGGAGTGGAAACGTCCGGTCGAAACCTAAATTGTATTAAATGTAATGTATTAAAGTAAACAAGGCTTAAAATGTAATTGTTAAAGTAAACAAGGCTTAAAAACAGTATCCATATTCTCGTTAAGAGTGTTCCTCTTTAAAAAAACAAAAAAAAAACAAAAACAAAATACCGGACCATGCAACAGTGTGAAAAAAATGCCAAAGGCAAAAACGTTTACAATGAGCGTGCGCACTGTGCGCACTGTTCTATAGGTCAATGTCAAATGAGCATTCATGTACGAGTACTGCACATGTCACATGTAAGACGAAGTGCATTGATTACACACCCGTGATCATCAACACTTCCCTGTATGCACTACTAAATAATTCTGTCAGTCGGTGAAGTAGACTTATCTCTGATGTTAAAGGCCCACAAATCGTTCGAAGCTGTTTCGTGGTGTTTAGCATCGTACTGCTTATACATAATAAATTATGTGCTTCACACAGCGCAAGCATTAGCCGAACCGCACAGCTTCAGCCACTGTCCTGTCACGCGGCTGACTAGGAGATCTTGGGGTCGTTGAAGTTCTCGTTTGAGCGGCCAGCAAATGTCAGTGTATTGCATGAAGAGCTCTACCAACAGTAAGGTAGACTGTTTAGAAGTACAACTATTTCCCCCAAAGGAGTTGTCCTCTCATTTTCCAAGTTCTTGTGAAATGCAGCTTCCAGACAAAAGGATGGTTTGTCAAAAGTTAGCTATTTTGTTCTGATGTTGGTCACTGCGCCCATGGCCGATGATTGCAAGAGGGATAATATATAGCTGGTTTCTCGTCTCCACTACCCGCTGTCTCTGGTAAAGCTTAGAAGTAAACTTATCGTATTACGGGCCTTTAAAAAAAATCTCTTCAGTCAGTGCAGATGTGCTTTATGTAATCAAGTTATCATGTCGCGACATGTTTATGTCGGTGTGTCCATTTGTAATCTACGGGTTGTCTGTTTGGAGCTGCTGGCCGAAGGACACAAATACACAGGGCCTCAAAATGCCTATTAGCCACAGGCACCATAGTCACCCCCTGAGAAGCTCTGAACAATCTAGAAACAATTACTACCATGAACAGCCCATTCAAAGGCACGCACCTGACAGGGGTTTAAAAATTTTGAATGTCTCCTTTCCGCTCAGGCCTCACTGGAGTAATGCACGTCTACTTTCTGTTCAGGCCAGAGAGGCAGTTCGCACAAATCCATTTGCCTCCTTGTGTCCCACCTCTATGCAAAAGGTCCCAGCTTCACTGGCAGCTTGCCTCTTTTTGTGACCGCCTTGCATGCTAATTGTCCTGCGTAACACAAAAATCACGAAAATCAGGCTTTTTCGTGGCAACAAAAAACACCACAGACTAGCACACTCGCCAAACAGGGTACCCTAAATGAACACCAAACATGACCCCACGGTCAATTTGTGTCCTTACGCCTGCTACATTCTCAACCTAACACAAGCAACTTGAACCTTCACGCGTAGTGCGACTGGCTCAGTTTAGCCCACCAGGTCAGGTCAAGAATACATTTAAGAGCAAACGACCGAGAGTGTAGCGATTTTGCATTAAGTTACCGAGACAAAAGAGGGCTCTTTCAGTGAGAACTTTCACGTTCATCTCAAGTTTCGCTGGTGTTTGTACAGGTGCGTAAAGTGACAATATCCCTAACCTCCACTCTAATATTACAACTTTGGACAAAACACAGAGAGAATTATGCTTCTTATGGGTGATAAATAAAGTGTACAGGACGGTACACAGAGGTCTCTGCCCGGTATCACAGTAAACGGTGGTTGACTATAGCAAGCTCCCCCCCCCCCCAAAAAAAAAAAAAAAAATGATGAAACCCTGACTGAAACATTAGCAGAGACTCTAAGGTTGTGCTGACCTTGACCTTGCGATCGACCTTGGTACGACCTTGAATTGGCCTGCCATGGACGAGGACAGGAAGCGCGTGGTGCAAGACTATGTAGCCAATCTGCCTAAACGTTCATCTAGCTCGAGTCTCTCACGCGAGCAGGTTTCGCTCAAAGTTCTGCTGATCGGCGACCCAATGGTGGGGAAGACGTCACTTGTTCAACGTTACGTCAATGGCAAGTTTTTACATCATTACAAGGCAACCTTTGGAGGTGAGATCTATTCAATCAATATTTATATGCAAATAGATTCGACGATGTTTTGTCTGAATTTGCTGTTATTTGTGGTGCTAAAATGTCATCGTCCTTGTCAAGTGTTGATGAACAATTGACTCGCTGCCTACAAGGTAAAGGTGATGGCCGTGAAACTTGTCATAACTGGCAATACATGCATCTCAGAACTCTCGTTCAAACGATTTCACAGGTCACTTCGCGAGTTAATAATAATAATAACAATAATAATAATAATAATAATAATGAGCATTGTATAGGCGCTTTACCCAATTTAATGAATCGGCTCAAAGCGCCGCGAACTGAACCCAACACGCGCGCTCACGTGAATCACACGCATTCTCTCACACACTGGACATAAACACATTACAATCACGTGGTGCGAAGGGTCAGCTCAGCTATTTCAATTTCGGAATATAGAATTGCATTTATTTTTCAACTTTGGCGGGCTGAACATTTCCAAAGCAAAGGGGGGAGGAAGCCGGAGTACCCGGAGAGAACCCCCGACGATCGGCCCGAATGAACGGTACCACGTACGAGAAGGGAAAATTCTTGGCCCCCGCAACAACGCAAACTCGGACTAACTGAAACCGGGCTGAGCTTAGTAACGCCCAAGAAGGAAAAAAAATCAAACTACTCGGTGACAAGGAAAGTGGACAGTTGCAAACAACTTTGAGGACCCCGTGTTATTTCACAGTGTGCACAGAAGCGGTGAAAGCTGTCGTATACACCAGCTCATTCTCGGCCTGTTTCGAGATCATTACCTGCATGAGTAGTCCCCCGTGCATACATAGACCCGCAGCAATCAATCATTTTTCGTGGCAGCTTTGTGCTCCGCCGTGAAAAATGCGTGCTTGTTGCGGCAAGGGAGATTACTCGTGCAGGTAATAATCTCGAAAGAGGCCGAGAATGTACTGGCGCTGGTGAATACGGTAGTTTTCACCGCTTCTGTGCACACTGTGAAATAACACGGGGACCTCAAAGTTGTTCGCAACCGTCCACTTTCCTTGTCACTGAGTAGTTTGATTTTTTCCTTCTTGGGCATTAATAAGCTCAGCCCGGTTTCGGTTTGCCCGAGTTACCGTAGTTGTGGGGGCCAAGAGTAGCGAGACCCCCGGAACGGGAATGGGCAAGTGTTCTGTTCAAACAAAAGCTAAATCATTCGAAAGTCTGGCTGGAACAGTGACGTAATCTCACCAGCTGCGCATATCCTTGTATTACCCGTGTTTTTTTACTGAAAAATAAACTACTTCGTCATGGGGAAAGTTGCCACTGAGAATAAAAGAATCGTGTGTTTTTTTCTGTGCCTTTGTTCAGTGGACTACAGAGTGAAGGTTCTTCGGTGGTCCGACGACAAGGACGTCCAACTGCAGCTGTGGGATATTGCTGGTGAGCCACTGGGTCCTTGTTCAAGTCTATAATACGTGTATGTCGAAACTGGCCTGGTGGTTACAGCGGGATTAGTCCACGCAACCCGTTCGGGATTTTTTTTTAATTATTGTTTTTTGTTTGTTTTGTTTTTGTTTTTGTTGTTTGTTTGTTTTTGTTTTTGTTTTTTTTTTGGGGGGGGGGGGTTGGGGGGGGGGTTGGGGGGGGGGGTACCCCGAGAGTCAGGGTTATTTCGGGCGGTCGGTGGCCTAGTGGTTAAGAGACCAGTGCGAGAGGTCAGGGGTTCGAGTCCCACCAGGGAATTTTTCCTTCTAGTATGTGGCACCGTTCATTCGGGCCGATCGTCGGGGGTTCTCTCCGGGTACTCCGGCTCCCCCCCTCCCCTCCCCCCCCCCCCCCCCCCCCCCCCCCCCGCTTTGGAAATGTTCAGCCCACCAAAGTTGAAAAATAAATGCAATTCTATATTCCGAAATTTAAATAGCTGAGCTGACCCTTCGCACCTCGTGATTGTAATGTGTTTATGTCCAGTGTGTGAGAGAATGCGTGTGATTCACGTGAGCGTGCGTATTGGGCTCAGTTCGCGGCGCTTTGAGCCGATTCATGAAATTGGGTAAACCGCCTATACATCATCATTATTATTATTATTATTATTATTATTACTACTACTACTACTACTATTTCAATTGAGAAAAAAATCGAAACGTGAAAATCGTTTTGGTGGCTGGACAAAAACATTAATACGTGTCAAGGACATAAAGGACACTGTCTATCGCTCCGTGAATACATCATTGCACGCGTACACAAAAAGCAGTACCACGGCAACGATGTTCAACATCAGAACGTGCATGTGGTGGTTCTTTGCACAGTTCGTGCTTTTGGTCGATACAAGCCGTGTGGTGGGTAGCTTGAAATGTATAAGCTCTTCGCTTTGCGCCTGTGCCTGTGTACTGAAGGTGATTTGTGTTTGATAGTGTTTACTTCTCTTTTTGTACTATGTTAACACAACACCTCCCCGACCACCCCTCACCCCCCTCCCCCTCCCCGTCCCCTTTTGACGCAAGGTAGTCTTTGTTGCTTGGGCGGCTCTTCTACCCCTGTCAAGCTGCAGGGTGGCTGTTGTTTGCGCGGCTCTCCACACCCTCCTCCTCCCCCCCCCCCCCACTCGTTTGTAAGGCGCTTAGGGGGCTTTCCAAAGGATAGGAGCCATAAAAGTCGTCATATTTATTATTTTTTTTCTGACAGGTACGGAGCAGATGAGCGCAGTCACGCGTGCCTATTACAAAAATGCCAATGGCTGCCTGTTGTTATTTGACCTTACCGAGTTGTCGACCTTTACCAGTGTTCCACGATGGAAGGAAGAGTTGGACTCGAAGGGTGGTACCGATGTACCCTGTTTGTTGCTAGGCAACAAGGTGGGTGGCTTTCAGCTAGACCACTTTTTTGTGTAGGTCATAACGCTCCTTCGGGGATTCCAAATTTCCACCCTTCCGTGCGCGAGATGTCAGGTCCGCTGCTCTTCTTGGTGTCTACTAAACGTGCAGAAGTCTCAGGGGATTTGGCGAGACTTGGGGGGTCTAGACGCATGCGCACTTTGTGCATATTTTGTATTTCCGCCGGATTAGCCGCAAGGAATCGAATTCACAAACAAAGCAGCTGCAGTAAGATGCTGTACCAGGTCAGTTGTACCCTACTGGAATCTAAATTATCCCGACCACACCTGGGACATTCACCGAGGCTGTCCAAAATCTCCGATGGTGCCCGTTTTCCTTGGCGCAACACACGGCGCTACCCATTGGCAGCTCTCTCTCTCTCTCTCTCTCTCTCTCTCCGGCTCTGCATTTTGTATTATTATTTTTTTTTCTCTCTCTCTCTCTCAGGAATCTGGGCCATATGTTGTTATGTAATGTTGTCCTTGGATATTATCACAATTTATTTGTCTAGATACAATTGTGATGAACTGTACCGGTATGTGTATACATGTTCGTCCTCCACCCCCCCACCCCCCCCCCCCCCCCCCCCACCTCACACCCCACCCCCTTCAGTTATGGGCCAAAAGCCTTCACTGAATAAAAATCTTTGTCATTGTCATTGTCATTGTCATTCTCTCTCTCTCTCTCTCTCTCTCTCTCTCACACACACACACACACACACACACGCACGCACGCACGCACGCACGCACGCACGCACGCACGCACGCACGCACACACACACACACACACACACAAGCTCTCTTCTTGTTTTCCAGTCCCCGGCCTCTCCCGTGTGGAATATGATCTTTAACGTGCACACTTGATATTTATGCTTGCATGTGCACACGAAGGCTACTAGTACAGGCACCGTAAACGAGTCTGCACGTGAACATGGCTCGATCTAGTGAGGAAAAATCCCAAACCAAATTCCTGCCCACAAAGAGATTCTAACCCGGTACCTCAGAATCCACAGGCTGGACGCCTAGACCACTAGGCCAGATCCACTTGTTTATGATGTTTACTTGTTTATGATGTTTATCTTTCCCTGGTTTTAGTGCGACCTGGAAGGGTGGGCTGTATCCGAGGACTCCATGCGCCAAATCAGTTTCTGCAATTTCATTGGCTGTCGAAAAATCTCTGTCAAGGAGAACGTGGGAGTGGATGATGCCTTCAGGTTGGTATTCTACTTTTCGGTACCTCGCGGGAAATTCGGGTTGCTTCTCCGGGAAAAGCGCGTCGGCGCGGTGCAGCGCCACCCACCTAACTACTTTAAATTTTGCTGGGAGCGGAAAGCCGAAGGTCCAGGAGAGAAATCCCGCGATGAGTAGCCCGGAGGCAGGGAAAAAGCGGAAACAGTTATGTGGCTCTAAGTATTAATATCGGCCCCCGTAGTGTAGTGGTTAGCACTTCGGACCATGGACCGGGAGACCCGGGTTCGAGTCCCAGCCGAGACAGGCGGGATTTTTCCTACCTAGGTCGGCTCCTACCCAGAGCGGGTGTGCTATGGGCCCAATGGGGAGGCTGTTGCCACACAGCCGAGATTCACCCACTTCACGGGTGCGACTTTGGGGGTGCTTCCCTTAGTATGACACGTCTTCTGATGTGGATGATTACACGGCCGGCACCGCAGGTGCCGTATTTCCCGGGCCTGGTTAATGCCGGGATATTTATGACAGGAAGCGTGGAATGCGGCCCTGTCCCGCAGTCCCAAACCACATGGACCTCCATAGCATCATCTTACTATCATCCTCATCTCCATCATCATGCACAATAAAAATTGTCCCGGCTTCCGAGTCCTCCGTGGGTTCCACCCATGACCTGGGAGGAACACCACTGGAGCTGGCAAAGAGTTGGGGCAGCAAAAAAAAAAAGAAAAAAAGTATTAATATCGGCTGTTCTGATCTTAACTACTCATTCTTAGCGGTGAATATCTTTATCAAATCGCAATTTTTTAGTCACTCACAGTGATATAATATAATTAGGAAATGTGAAGTTTAAACTTTCACTTCCATGTGTATGTTAAAGTGTATACTTGTCTGTACTGGATTATTCAATAGTTCCTAGGTGACATTTTCTTCAGCTGAAGTTTAAGAATTTATGGTATTTATTGTTCCATGCTTAAGACGAACCAAAAGAAACATTTCTGATTTTAAATAATAATAATAATGAGTATTGTATAGGTGCCCTACCAAATTTCATGAATCGGCTCAAAGCGCCGCGAACTGAACCCATCACGCACGCTCACGTGAATCACACGCATTCTCTCACACACTGGACATTAACACATTACAATCACGTGGTGCGAAGGGTCAGCTCAGCTATTTCAATTTCGGAATTTAGAATTGCATTTATTTTTCAAATTTGGTGGGCTGAACATTTCCAAAGCAGGGGGGGGGGGGGGGCGAAGTACCCGGAGAGAATCCCCGACGATCGGCCCGAATGAACGGTGCCACATACGAGAAGGACAAATTTTTTGTACGAACCCCTGATCTCTCGCATTGGTGACAAGTCTCTTAACCACTAGACCACCGACCGCCCCAATTTTAATCAGACGATAATTTTACATTGAATTAAATAACACTGAATAATATTCAAATACTGCAGATTCCTGATACATCTGATGCTAGAGCGTATCACCCGCTCGGACGTTCTTCCGCCAGACTCACTGGACAGCGTAGTTTTGGGAGATCTAGAGTCCTCTGCTGATAGGTGTGGGTGTTAATGCCGGTCTTGACTTTGACGGCGAGAACAGGACTCCAGGACTTCACGTCAATCACAGTGAGGACAGTTCGTGCTAGTGTCCTGGGAACAAGTCCTCCATCGAAGCCGGGTGTTTATGTTACTGTCCTCTTTCGTTGTCAGTCGTCGTTCACTAGAGGGAGATGCCAGTCGTCCGCATGAAGGCAGCCGTTCTCCGAAGATCCTTCAGGTCGCCATAGAGCTGTACTCAGCGGTACTGGTTCTGGTCATGTTGTACGCCTTGGAACATCATGGAGCCGACAGTGTTAGTCTTATGGCTTTGACTGTGACGACATCTAGGACTTTTTCAGTGGAGTTTCTCGTGTTAGTCTCCTGGGAACAATTACTTCAAGGAAAGGTGTTATGCTAGTCTCTTCAATTTGACGCTGGAGACATCCAGGACTTTTTCTGTGGAGTACTTCACGGTAGTCTCCTGGGAACAAGTACTCCAAGGGGAGGTGTTAGTTTTACTCTCTTGACTTTGAGACTTTGGCCAAAGATCTGATTCCAAGGTCTTTGCTTTGACTCTGACGACATCCAGGATGTATTCAGCGGGTTACTTCATAGAAGTCTCCTGGGAACAAGTACTCCAAAGAATCAGTTGTGTTTATGTTACTCTTTTGACCGGCTTTGACTCTGGTGACACCTGAGATGTTTGTTTTTGTTTTTGTTTTGTTTGTTTTTTCTGCGGAGTACTTCATTTTAGTCTCCTGGGAACAAGTACTTCAAGGGTGTTTATGGTAGTCTTTTGACTTTGACTGTGACGACACCCAGGACTTTTTTCAGCGTAGTACTTCATGGGAGTCTCCTGGGAACAATTACTCCAAGGAATTTTGTTTATGTTAGTCTCTTGACTTTGACTCTGGTGACACCTAAGGACTTTTCCAGCGGAATACTTTATGTCAGTCTCCTGGGAACAAATACTCCAATGTAGGGTGTTTATGTTAGTCTTTTGGCTGACTCTGACGACATCCATAATAATAATAATAATAATAATAATGAATTGTACTTATATAGCGCAAAATTCTCACAGAGTGACTCAGTGCGCGTACTCCCGCACTCATACAAACAAACATGCACACACACACACACACACACACACACACACACACACACACACACACACACACACAGAGAGAGAGAGAGAGAGAGAGAGAGAGCAGCTGAATCAGGATGAGGTAAGTGGGCTTAGTCGAAAAGCCAGCCGGAACAGTTGCGTTTTCAAGCCAGACTTGAAACGATCTATGTCCGACTGGTCTCTCAGGTCGGCAGGTAAGCTTATAGTGCGTTCCAGAGTGACGGGGCAGCAAAGCTAAACGCGCGCTCGCCAACTGTTTTGAGGTTTCGACGGGGAACGTTCAGTAGTTTTTTCAGATGAAGGACGAAAAGTGCGTGCTGTTTGGTGGACTGTAAGGGAATTTGACTCTTTGAATGGCGTACTTTATGTTAGAATCCTGAGAAAGAGTACATACAAGTGAAGATAAATTCCTCAGTCCGAGCCGCCAAATAGCTTTTATGCCGGTGTTGTCTGCACAGGCCAGGGCTGTCGCCTGAGGTCTTCGTCAGTGTTGCGAGCACGCCTACATCTAATTATTTGATTCATGGGGACACGAAAAACCGAACAGCCTTTAAATGGCGCACTTTGTCGAGACCGACCACGGTATTGTGTCCAAATGGAGAGAGCAAAAACCTGATCGGAACAAACAATCAAACAAACACAAAACACAACGAAGGTACCACACTGCGATGTGACGTCGCCATTGTCGCTCCCTGTTGGCACATGGACAGCAAGTCCCGGTCACATACACTGAAGCATTTTCATAATTGATTTATCTTTTATTTATCTTAGTGTTTGATTGATTTTAATCATTCAGGTTTTGTGGTGGGATTTTGTTGTTGTTGTTGTTGTTGTTTGTTTGTTTTTTGTTTGTTTTTTGTCTCTGTGTGTGTGTGTGTGTGTGTGTGTGTGTGTGTGTGTGTGGTTTTTGTTTTTTCTCTGTGTGTGTGTGTGTGTGTGTGTGTGTGTGTGTGTGTGTGTGTGTGTGTGCGTGTGGGGGGGGGGGTTGTTGTTGTTGTTGTTGTTTTTTTGTTTTTTTTTAATTTGTGCTGCCTCACCCTCTGAATCGATGTACCGTTTTGTTTTCTGTTCTGTGGCGGAGTTCGGCATTAAAAATCATCTTACTGTTATTACTTCTTTTGTTCAAGGCTGAGCATGTGGAACATTTGACTGTCTGTGAGCATGTGTAGTTCTGTGCGTATCAGTTTTATGTAAGCGGTCATGCATAACCGAATGAATTTAAGCAGCGTAGTCTAAGTATGCAAAGTCCACTTGTACTCCACCAACTTTTTGCTTTCCATTTTGTGTTTGTTACCTTGCATGAGCAAGGCTTGAAAAATTGTCTATAGACTCATTAAATTGTTCCTCTCCACGGAAATCTTTAGTAAAAGGCGAAAGATTTTCTCGTGAGTTGAAGAGAAACCAGAGTAATGCTTGTAAGAGGGTCTAAAATCCACCCGGAGTAAAACCGCGTTTAATATTTTAATGGTGCATGTAATTGTTTAAAAACATTGTAAGTTTTCATAAGTAAATTGTAATGTTTGTCCTAAAATTTGTTACACACTTTGAACTTAATATTAGCTAAACATACTCTTATATTTTTAAATAGAAGTTGTTATTGCGCGTTACAAAAATTACAAGATAAATTCGATTTTGTATAAAATTATTATAAGGGACATAACTCGGGTGTTTCTGTTCCCCGGATGCTTATTGTCATCTCGGTGGCTCAGTGGATCTTACCTCAAAACCCGTCACTGACGGAGCAGTGTTTTGCACACACTAACCGAACGAAATGCTTCCGTCGATTTGTTTCGTCACTGTTTCCTTGCTGATAACGTCAGAGTTTGTGGTCTGCCAGTATCAACTACAATACTAGACCTGGAAACATGAGAAACACGCATGACTCGTGAGTGGTCATGTCAGTTTTAACGGCTGTAAATCAAAATGCCATGATTATTTGTAATATACCAACAAAGGAGGTGATAATATTAATCTTACTAGTGTTGTTGTTATTGTTATTATTATCATTTCGCTTTGTTAGCAAAACGTGAGCGAAATGATCAAACGAGACAAATAAAGTGTTATTCCTTGGTCACTGCTTCCAAACTTGATCAGCTCATGCAGGGGCAGTAACTCAGGCAGCCTCCTTCACGAAAATAGTATTGACGCGGTTATTGCACTTAGACCTTTCTGAGCGTACTTGCGGTGGGGGGGGGGGGGGGGGCGGTGAAGGGAAAGAAATAAAATTATATATTTATTAAATAAATAAGATATGAGGATGACTGATCTATATATTGCAGGCACGAAGTGCACTCCGTCATTACGTGGAGTGACTAAAATCGTTAGCGTTTACGATGGCAGTGTCAGTCCTGTTTAACTCAGTCAAGCGATTACATGCAATGACTACGTGTACGTGATAATTTTGTAATTATTTGCGGATATGTTATATCATAGCCTTGGGTTCATTGTAGTGAGTATCACCTGCTTTTGTCCGTTCTCTTCTCTTTTTGTATCAACAGTCCGATTTTCTACTGAATAGTCCTACACTCGATAGTCTTACGTGCTGATAGTCCTAAACGTACTCAAAGTCTCGCCTTTCCTACGTATTATTCCTACATCAGTGTCGATAGTCCCGCTGGGATAAAATCTAAAGGAGCACAAGACTGTCGACACGTAAGACTAATGCGGATACGTAAGACTGACGCGTCCTCGAGTAAGTGTAGCCGGGACGTGACAGTCCACCGTAGGACTATCGAGAATTAGGGCTATCGAATTGTAGGACTATCGGCTTGGGACTCTCGACACATAGGACAGTTGAAACCGCGTAGGACTGATATATAAGTCTGACGAGACCTCGACTAAGTGTAGGACTCACAGCCGGTCAACCGTAGGACTATCGAGAATTCGGACTCATCGACACGTAGGACTATCGGCGTAGGACTCTCGACACATAGGACAGTTGAAACGTACGGCTGATACATAAGACTGACAAGACCTCGAGTAAGTTAGACACGGTAGGACAATCGACCCGGTAGGACTATCCAGAATTCGGACTCATCGACACGTAGGACTATCGGCGTAGGACTCTCGACACATAGGACAGTTGAAACGTACGGCTGATACATAAGACTGACAAGACCTCGAGTAAGTCAGTCACGGTAGGACAATCGACCCGGTAGGACTATCCAGAATTCGGACTCATCGACACGTAGGACTATCGGCGTAGGACTCTCGACACATAGGACAGTTGAAACGTACGGCTGATACATAA
>JACVVK020000457.1:230000-257500 GCA_018292915.2 Batillaria attramentaria | reverse complement strand
CTCTCTCTCTCTCTCTCTCTCTCTCTCTCTCTCTCTCTCTCTCTCACCCCACCGGCCCCTCCACCCCCCACAAAATGGTGGGGGAAGAGGGAGATTGGGGGTAGGGGGGGGGGTGCGGTCTGCCCAAACAAGTTTACTTGGTTGGCCGTCCGCGATTTCATGCCCTTTCCACAACACCAGCAGGATGACATCAGAGATATATTAACATGAGCAACAAGGCAAACGTTGGCACAAACATTTCCAGTGGGAAACTGATCACACTTAAAAGTAAACTTCTCTTGTGGAGCCCACCGGCACATGAGATAAAGTTTCGCTTTGAAACACTTTTTTTTCAGCACATGCTTAGAGAGTTGCTCATTTCTTGAATCAGGAATAGAATTTAACTTCACATCGGCACCCGTAACATTTCCATCTCCCCCAGCAATGGAAGCGAACTACTACCACATCGTACCAACTTTGCATATAACAAACCTATCCACCCCCTACCTCTACCCCCCTCCCCCCCCTACCCCCCCCCCCTCATCACCCCACCACTACCACCGCCACCCTCATCCCCCGCCACCACGCCCACTTCCCCCCGAGAGAGCAGCAGGCCGGGTGGAGTGGTGCCGGTTGGCAGGCGGTAATTAGGGGTGGGCGGGTAGCGGTGTTCATGTGAGCGCCGCCACCTTTTCCTCCCGCTCAGTCACTCACCTCCACCCCCCCCCCCCCCCCCCCACCCACACACACCACCACCTTTGCCTTTCAGGCTTTTGTCTGAGTTGTTCCCCTCCGGAACCACACCTCCTGCCCGCCAGGGGGCGCCAGCGTCTAGTTCTATGCCACAACTTTGTGAAGTGTTAGTGCTGTAACCCTAAGTGAGCGATTCAGTTCAGCTCTGTCACCTTGTAGAGAGGTGAATCGTTGACAAAACGCCATGATGTGAAACTGTGCTATCCAGTATCCACAGCCTGGCTAGGTGGGTGGTTGGGAGTTAGCGTTCTTTTCCATCATATACAGGCGATATTAAAGTCGGGGCAACGAAAGGGAAAACAAAACAAATACTTGGCTCCAAGCCGGGTTTTGAACTCACGACCCTAGCATTGAGAGCCCCACGCTCTACCAGTCGGCTATCCCAGCTCCTTGTACAGGCACGTGCGACGGCAAACTGCATGCGCCGACTTCGCCTCTCATCTCATCTCTTCCACAGTTGATAGGGGAGCCGGGGTGGCCGAATGGTAGAGCGTTGGACTTCTAATGCTCGTGTCATGAGTTCGTATCCCGGCTGGGGCCAAATATTTGTGCTGGCTTTTTCATCGTTGCCCCGTCTTTGATATCACCCGTATGTGGTGGAGAAGGACGTTAAACCCCCAAACACCCACCCACCCCACCCTCCACAGTTGAGAATCAGTACGCGCAAATAGGTCGATCCGTCTCCCATCAGTGCACTGCGAGCGTGACTCGTAAGCAGTCAAAACCTCTCCGCCGCGCGAAACACGCCACGCAACCGAACTGGAACCCGAGCGCTATACGTCAGCACTTGATCACATCCGCAACGTAGTTCCCGGGAAACGTGAGCCTAGTTTGATTGTCGTCGGTTTAGTTGTACATCCTTTGCGTTTTTTGTTGTTGTTGTTGTTGTTCTTTTTGTTTGTTTGTTTGTTTGTTTTTTAACTGCCCCAACTCTTTTACCGGTTGGTTTAAACAGTTTTATTCATTTTGAACAAATCAGTATAAATATGCACTCTCACAATTTACACGAGGCCGAGCACAACAAGTCACAAACTTATAAGTGTGCTCATAAGTACAAAAACATGTGTGGCGGAGGCGTCAAATCAGTACAGTATTATGATAGGACAGATCTGTAAAGAAAGAGATAGGAAGAAAGGGGATAGTGAGAATGGCCAAATAAGTACTGTACAAGGAAAAATGCAGTGGGACTGTGGTTTCAACGGTGGCAGCGGGTTCACCGGTTTTACCGGTTCCAGTGGTGTTCCTCCCAGGTCCTGGGTGAAATCCAAGGAGGCCTCGAAAGTTGGGACAATTTTTATTATGCATGATGATGGAGATGAGGATGATGGTAAGATGATGCTACGGAGGTCCGTGTGGTTTGGGACTGCGGGACAGGGCCGCATTCCACGCTTCCTGTCATAAATATCCCGGCATTAACCAGGCCCGGGAACTACGGCACCTGCGGTGCCGGCCGTGTAATCATCCACATCATAAGACGTGTCATACCAAGGGAAGCACCCCCAAAGTCGCACCCGTGAAGTGGGTGAATCTCGGCTGTGTGGCAACAGCCTCCCCATTGGGCCCATAGCACACCCGCTCTGGGTAGGAGCCGACCTAGGTAGGAAAAATCCCGCTTGCCTCGGCTGGGACTCGAACCCGGGTCTCCCGGTCCATGGTCCGAAGTGCTAACCACTACACTACGGGGGCCGGTCCTTAGCGTGTTGTTGGCAGACTTCATAGCAGCTTAGCCGTCTGTCTTGCCAAGGACATTGAAAAGGACACCGGAGAACAAATGACCTTTTTTTCCCGTCAATTTTCCAAACTGCGGCCGGGACTAGATGGTGGTGACGTCACAGTCGAAGCGAGCTGTGTGAACCACTAGACCACCGACCGCCCCTAAGTTGCCGGTGCCTGTGGGAGTGGGTAGCATGGCTCAGTTCTGAAAAAAAAAAAAAAAGTGTGTACGAAGGAACAATGAAATCCTCTGCTTGCAACCACCTTGGCCGTGTCCCTTTTTCCGTCTCCCTCCTCTCTTCCCTGTCGACTTTTTGTCAGCCGGCGTTGCGGACCCCGATCTCCTCCCCCTCCTCCTTCTCCTCCTCCCCCTCCTCGGAGCTGTTTCTGTGTTCAGGCGGTGTGGTGCCCGCCGTGGTTGGTAATGGCCGGCCCCCCTGCCGAGGAGTGCTAATTGCGGGGGACTGAAAGTAGCAATTTTTCGCGCTGCCTTCACAACGACCCTGCCGGTGGGCAAACAAGGAGCTCTGTGACCGGTGACGGCCTCTCGTGAAGCGGGTACGTGTACCGGGTGGGTGACGGGAGTCGGCACGGGTTAGCTGAGTATACAGCATACATAGCCCTATGATGCTGATGACGACGATGACGACGATGACGATGATGAAGATGGTAGTTGGGGTGATGATGAAAGATTGTGGTGATGTGGCGGCGACGATAATGACGACGACGGCGGCGGCGGCGACGACGACGGCGACGACGACGACGATGATGATGATGTGACGGCGACTATGAAGACATGATGATAATGATGATTCCATGTCAGTCTGCCTGAACTGAATAGTGTTTACCTGAACCGTTCGGTTAAGATAGCTGTTCCTTCCCTTCCATAACCTGCTTCTAAGGGCCGTCTTCAGTGGGGACGTTGAACTCCAACCAGTCAGCCCACTAACCGGGCACACGACACCATCCTGTGCCGTACACTTCGTTCAGCCGCTGCTGGGGGATCGAGGGCGCGGGGACGGGGGGGAGAGGGCGGATAGGGGTGGGGGAGGGGGAGGGTAGTGGTGTGAATATTCGGGGTATGGGTGCTCACTGTACAGGTGTTGGGGGCCTTATCGTGGCCACATCTCGATCGGTAGCAGTTGGGAGCGTCACATCTAGTCTGCATCCCATTGACAGAAGCTGACGAAGACGCTGTCAATTCTCGCTCGGAGGTCCTCGCGGTGATATTGCCGTGAAGGCTGACTGAGTGAGGTGGCGGGTACGTCATCCTGCGTTCTGCAGAAGCCTGTTCAGTGTTACTGCACAGTGATCCAATTTCGTTTGGGAGCAAGACTGTAGTAACACGAACACAAACGTGAACCTTCATTTACCACGGTAAAAGTTGGTTGAAATATTTTAATTTATGCAAAAGATCGCCGACAAACTGTAAATAGCGTTGTTACAGAACACAACAAGTAAAAACTTATATATGCGTGCTCTTCTGACCCAGTTCACATACATACATCGCGGGGTGGGTGGATGGGTGTTTGGGGGTTTAACGTCCTTTTCCACCACATAGGGTGATACCAAAGACGGGGCAACGATGAAAAAGCCAGCACAAATATTTGACCCCAGCCGGGATCGAACTCACGACCCGAGCATTAGAAGTCCAACGCTCTACCATTCGACCACCCCGGCTCCCCTACATACATCGCTGAGAAGCTGGTGTGAAAAGTGAATCGGTCTTTGCTTTGGCATTATTTAAACGGGATAATTCCATCGTTGCTAAACCAACTGACGTTTTCGAACAGTTTCGCTCGTGAGTGCGCCCGTACGCTCGAAATACTCTACATTGATGATTAGTACAGCTCTTAATGCTTTACAATGTTGTTTACACTTTGCGCGGGCAGTCGAACATTGAAATTCTACGACTGTTGTTACACTACTGGAGCGCTCCGTGTGGTCGCCGCGTCATCGAGTACGCTTCTGTTTGCGGCTCAGTGCCAGCATTACAGACTCGGACGCTGTCACTGTCCAGGTGTCTAAGTGATGTGATGATAGACACCACGAAAACGGCACAGAACGATTTGTGAGAATAAAAATGGCAGCATTTTCCCCTTTAACGTCCCCTGCGACCATTACGATGGTAAATTCAAAGCCAGAGGCACTGAACAAGAGTCTCGGCAAATGTTGACTACGGCGTGGTTTTGAACTCAAGGCCTTCCGATCGTGAGCCTAGACTTTCGGGGCACTTAGCAACCTCACTGCCCTTTTAAAAGAAAGGCGGGAAATGTCAGCCCCAATAAACTACCGATGCGGACTCAGCCTCTTGATCGCTTGGAATCAAACTCAACGTTAAACAGCTGCTCCTGTCTTTTTTTTTTTCTTTTTTTCTTTTTTCAAACGGAGAGGAAAGGTCAAAGATGTGTAGCAATTAAGTTTAGCGACGGGGCGACTGGTCTGTGAAGTAATTGACTGGCATTCAATAAAACCGGCTTGTGTGCTTTGTAATGACAGCAGGGAAATGTCGACCAGTGACAGGAAGTGACGCATCACTTAGCCTTTCCGGGAAACACGAGAAGCCTGAAAACACCGGGCGCGCATGCGCAATGGGCCGATATCCGGTACCGATTAGCACTCACTTTGGGCGGCTAATTTCTGAACGGATTCGGGCTTTCAGCCCGCCTTTGAAAAGCTAGAACAAGAATTGGTCCGACAAACAGGGACAGAGAGGGTGCAATAGGGAGGGGAAGGGGGGGGGGGGCTTGATGACACTGTCAGTGTACTTACTCTGTTGACATTTTACCTCCCTTTCCAACATGTCTGCTGTCACTGAGGCCGTTTCCTTGACAACCTGCTGAGGGTGATGTTAAAGTAAAGTACATCATCTAAGCAACACCTTTCCAGAATATAAAATCATTTTGCTCACATAGTGCCTGGTCACCACAGGATCCAGGCAGCTCAGTGGTGCCAGACGTATATATAATGGGAGCGTCAGTGTCTCTCACGTCTCACGTGTCCCGTAACCCTATAAGTCGTAAGCTGCACCACTGACGACTCTGCGGCGAGTTTGCTCCACCTCTCTCGGTCTTCTGCCACTCTCTGGAAACTGTCCAAGTTCAGGCCTGTCCGCTATCTTTTCTTCTGCTTTCCACAGACCCCCCCCCCCCAAAAAAAAAAAAAAAAAAAAAAAAAGATAGACCCCCCTGCGGTGCTGGAAGTGTGACGCCGCCGCGCGCCATGTTGCGAGTACCTGGAAGTGCCAGACGCTATCAGCTGTTTACATAGCGCGCATAGCATTGGTCCGCTTTATCTTACGTCACATTTCTGATGACGTCTTTCTAAAGAACTTTGTATTTCGAACGAGGCGTCCTGTACACAGAGCCTCTGAGTTCTGGTATTCGCAAGATGGTCGTGATAGCGACACTCGCAAGCAGCGGTGGCAGCGTGCGGCGGTGGGTCTATCTTTTTTTAGGTCTGTGCTGCTTTCCTCTTCTTCGTCCTCCTGGAACTGTGCCGTGCAGGGTGGTCTTTGCAAGACCTGAAGATCTTGTGGCATGACCGTACCGCTTCATCTGAGCGTCAGAGCAGAAAGGGTTAACTCAGTTCCTACCGAGTAAGTTCGGGGTTTCTGCACCAATGGCCTCACACACACACAAACGTCATCATTAATTCAGCATGGATTTAAACTTGGCTTAGTGGGAGTGTTGCACTTTGATTATACTCGTTTGCTGCAATAAGAGCCGTCAAGGAACCGTTAATCTTGCCTGAGTTTTGCATACAGAGCCAAAACCGAAAACAGTAAAAAAAAAAAAAAAAAAAAAAAAAATACGTGGAATACTCGTCTGCGGTACAAAATGTTTTAAGACGTGTCTTCACGTCGTTATAGGCCAAGTAGGCGCGTTCCAAATTCTCGATCAGTCGTATGAACGATTGCATGGTTACTGGTTTTGCGGAACAGTGGTGGAGGTTGCTTCAAAATCACCATTATATAACAGTACTACATGTATATCATAGTGGTAGCGATGTGGTAAGTCGAGTGCCATGTCGCCGACTGTACGGTGCACGGCATGGCGTCCTCTATCGCTATAACAATCCTGCTAACTGACCATTTTCTGCTATATTAAGTCCCCTTCATGTGGAGAATACTGCGGATCAGTTGGTATAGTTCAGGTGCAAATGTATCGCTGTCATTTGCAGGGGGAGCAGACGTACTCCAGCTCTCCACACAGCGGGGCAGTTGTACCCCGTCTTTTAGTCCGGTCAGCTCTCGCAATATTTCCGCGCTAGTTTCATCGAAAGGTTCGTTTCCGGAAAACAAATTACAACAGATAATTATTTAACATGCACATAATATATCAGTCTTCGCCATCTGATGGCTACATTTCGTTTAATGCTTTCGTTTTTAGTTACGGTCGTAAAACGAAGTTAGCTGTGACGTAACCTCAACTCGCGAGACCCAAATCCGGGATACATTTGCACCCTGTCCTGCACAGTTGGGGTACATTTGCAGCTAACTGGGAAGCATTATTTTGCATCCCCTAACACTGAGGCCAACTTTACCAGCTGAGCAATACTATGTCGCGTAGAGCCTTTTCGGAGGGTTTGTTTTTGTTTTTGTTATTGTTTGTCTGTTTGCTTGTTTGGGTTTGCTTGTTTGTTATTTGCGTTTTTGTTTTTTTGGTGGCTTTTTTTTCTTGGTGGTGGTGGTTTTTGTTGTTGTTGTTTTTTTGTTGTTGTTGTTGTTGTTGTTTTGTTTTTGTTTTGTTTTTTTTGGGGGGGTGTCTGCTCTATTTTTTTAAGTAGTACACTTTGAACACGTGCGCGAAAGACCCTCCCCGCCCCCCCCCCCCCTTGCACCCCTCGCCCTCGCGACAATCATACACTCTCACCCACTGACTGACACCCGCACAACGGTCACCATCCCTAGCCCTTTGTCTCGCCCGCTGTCCCGGGATGAAAACCAGCCATCCCACGTAAATATTTGTCCAATCTCGACTTCTTGATGAGCAAATGCGATGTCATATTCGCCGGGCCAGTCTTGCGGGCAGGACCCTCATTTGGGGAGCCATTATTTCATTACGTCGGCCATTTGATGGCGTTCTGGTCGGATGGCGCCGAGAGGTTGTCGAGAGCTTGTGTGTGCATGTCTCTCTCTCTCTCTCGGTGTAGCATGGCTCACGTGGTGGTGGGTCGATTCCGTTCTGTGTTGTCCTACTCCAGAACGAAGAGAGGGGAGGGGAGGAGGGGGGAGGGGGAGTGAGGAAAGTGAGGCGGGGTGTCTGCTGGAGGAGGTTTTTGTTGGAAAGTTTGCTAAAAATGTTCTTGTGGTATTGGAGTAGTGTATTTGAGTGAGGTTGTTGAGCTAGTTTGAATTCAAGGGTGGGGTGGATGTTCAGGAGGTTAACGTCTTTTTCCACCAAGTCATGGGTGACATTGAAAACGGGGCAACGAGAAAAAAGGCCAGCACAAATATTTGGCCCATGCCGGGATTCGAACCCATGACCCGAACATTGAGAGTACTAAACTTCAAGGAGGGTCTTGATTTTTATATTGGCTGTTTTGTTTTGTTTTGTTTTGTTTTGTTTTGTTTTGTTTTGTTTTAGACAATCAGCTTCCGGCTGGTAGTTCCCCGGGTCTAAAAAGCTTGAGGCTGGAAGTGCCCCGGGTCTATGCAGCTGGAGGCTGGAAGTGCCCCGGGTCTATGCAGCTTGAGGCAGGAAGTGCCCCGGGTCTAAGAAGCTTGAGGCTGGAAGTGCCCCGGAGTCAAACGAGCTGAGTAGAATATCTGACTTTCTTCTTCTTCTTCTTCTTCTTTTATTAAACACCTGCAGTCCTTTTCGTTCTGATAGTAAAAGTCTTCGGCTCAGCCCGAAAAAAATCACGTGTTCTCTAGTGCAGGCACGGTTAGAGGGAAAGCACGCAGGATACCTCAGTTCTGAGGTACGTTTGGGGGGGGGGGGGACTGGAGCATGGACAGAGTAACAGCACCCTCCGTTTCTTTTGCCAAGCACACAACTACAGTCAGTTTTCTCTTGAACTCACCATCCACTCACGGCCTCTAACAAACATGACAGGTCTATTGAACAGAGTTGTGATCACCTTAGGATCTGATGATCTTTATCTGGGATTCGCCCGTCGAGCACTTAATCTGGCACTGAGCGACACAGGAAACCGACGTTTCGCTGACAATGACGATGACACACGCGATTACTTCCCCTTGTCATCGGTGCTCTTCCCTTTACGCACACCATTTTGGACAAGTATGCTCTCTCTCTCTCTCTCTATCTCTCTCTCTCTGGAGGGGTGGGGTTTTTGGGTTTTTGGGTTTTTTGTGTTTTTTTTTTTTTTTTTTTTGGGGGGGGGGTTGTTGTTGTTGTTGTTGTTGTTGTTGTTTTGGGGGTTTTTTGTTTTGTTTTGGTTTTGGGGTGTTTTTTGTTGTTGTTTTCTGCGGGTTTTTTTTTTTGTTTTTTTGTTTGTTTGTTTGTTTTTTTTTTGGGGGGGGGAGGAAGGGGGGTAGTTTAATCTTGTCCTGCCATATTGGAACGTCGTATGAAGTTTGTCAGTTGTGCTCTTTGTCGACCGAGTCTGAGTATGTTTGCACACTGATAATGCAGGCCTAATATTGTATATGGAATACACGGTTTATAAAATCAATGCTTCATTAATTTTGGGAGTTGCAATTTCCGTAGGCAGACGTACTGTACATCAATGAATGTAACACTTTATCTAGCGCAATGAATTTTAAAAAAGAAAACTACACTAGCAGACATATGTAATAGTAATATAATTAATAATAACTGTGAACTGAGTAGGCGCTTCACCAAGTTTCTTGAAGTGGCTCAAAGCACCGCGGACTGGACGGAGGAAGGGAGGTGGGGGGGGGGGGGGTAAGGAGGGCACAAAGGAGGGTGGATCGGGGAGGGAGGGGGGGGGGTTAAAAGGCTTTCTGCGAGTAAATGGAAGAAAGGCCACCAGTACCGAGACAATTCATCAAGTGCTACGTACCGTTGAGGTAAAAATCGGTAACATTATGACAAGCACGCAGGCAAAACACCCACTTCCTTACTCTAAACCTTTCTGGCGTGTAACCAACCTTGCTATGCTATGCGGGACGGTTTCTTTTCCTGGACTAATCATTCCGCCGATGGTAATTAAGCTTTTCTACAAATTACATTCGATTCCCATTTTGACAAGCTTTCTGTTTCGCGTGTCGGATCGCAGAAATTGGGAGATGCGAAACAAGCCATGATGGACTACACCTAACTGTGGGTTTTACCTGATGATTTGCTTCGTTTCTTTCCACCAATGGAAGAACAATAGCACTTGAGTGAGATGATGTACCGCAAAATTTCTTTAAAGGCCCATTTTTAAGATTTTTTGCAGGCTCATAGATCGTTCTGAGCTGTTTTTAGTGGTGTTTATCATCACACTACTTAGACACAAGGGTTGGGGTGGGTGTTTGGGGGGGGGGTTTAACGTCCTTTTCCACCACATAGGGTGATATCAAAGTCGGGGCAACGATGAAAAAGCCAGCACAAATATTTGGCCCCAGCCGGGATACGAACTCACGACCCGAGCATTAGAAGTCCAACGCTCTACCATTCGGCCACCCCGGCTCCCCACTTAGACACAAGCACAAGCACAGACACAGTCAAGCTCAGGTTTACGTTGTTTATTGCCTTATACAATGATGCATGTGACAAGGAGGGGGGGGGGGGGGGGAGGGTGTATTCCTCGGGATCGAGGCATTATACAGATGTATCATAAAATTACATTCATAATCTGCAGGGTCAAACAGAACAGTATACGTGTGCATGTACAATGTACAGCCAACTATCATATCTGTACTGCCGCTCACACACACACACACACACACACACACACACACACACACACACACACACACACACACACACACACACACACACACACACACACACACACACACACACACGCACGCACGCACGCACGCACGCACGCACGCACGCACACGCAATTTACATCCCCTCGGCTTGTATACAATTTGGCAGTGCAACGAACTCATAATGCACACAGACAGACTTAAAACAGAGGTCTAACCATCATAGGCCTGGCGGAAGAGAAAGGTCTTCAGACGCGATTTAAAAACAGAGGCAGTGAGGTCTGAAGGCGGAGTTCAGACTTAGCAAACTTAGAAATGGCGCCTTTAAAGGTGCATGATGGTTGACAGAGGAAACAACACCAAGAATAGCTCTAGGTTTCTTAGGCTGACTTAATTCGCTAGAACGTTACACTTTATTGCGAATTTACCTGGACAATCAAGCTAAAGTACAGGTGCAAACTAAAACGATTGGACAGAACTCAGAAACGGATGTTTTTCGCATTAAGAAAGAATGGGGAAGAATTGTAACGGCCGATTTTACGTAGCCATTACCTCGTTTGTGTCAATTGGGACAATTCTCTGCTTCTTTTTTCTCATTTGTTCCGGTGAAGATTTTGAGAAAATGGCACTGCTCAACCATATCGCCTTTATAGAGGATGATCAGGATGGGTTTGGTAACGGTTGAGTGAACCGATGCAGGGAGGAGGGGGGGGGGTCTGTTGATGGAGCGTTAGTGTACGGGGCTTTAACTTGAGAGGAGACATTTGTACTTTGTTCAGGGTCGCTGAGGTCGGCTCTCTCTCTCTCTCTCTCTCTCTCTCTCACACACACACACACACACACACACACACACACACACACACACACACACACACACACACACACACACACACCCCTTTTTAATGAAATCAGAAAAAGATTTGTTTTATATAAAAAAAAGTCCATTCGACCGCGATTCTGGCTGACTGTGTGTCTGTCGGTAAGTCTCTTTTTTTCGTGTCTGTATGTTTGTCCGTCTGTCTTTTTCTAACTGACTTATGTTTACACTAATCTGTTTGCCCGCGTCGTCCGTTTGTCTGTCCGTTTGCCTATCTGTAAGCGTAAGTTCCTTCAAGGTGTTCATGTCTGTCGATCGGTCAGTCTGTCTGTACCTTCCTTAGCACGCCTTCATTGCCGTAGGAACTAAGGATAGGGAAGGTCAGTTCAGTCCTTTAAATTTCAGAATTTAGAATTGCATTTTATTGTTATTTTTTATTTTCTTTCATGACCCTCGTCTGTCTGTCTGTCTGTCTGTCTGTTTGTTTTTCTGTCTGTCTGTCTGTCTGTCCGCTGATCTTTCTGTTGCACTTTATCTAGTGTGTTTTCGTTATCTCTCTGTCTACCTGTACCTTCCTTGCCGTGTTCACACTCCCCTGTGTGCATGCCAGCCAGTTCTTTCTCCTAGCGCCTCTCGTCTGTCTCTCTGTGACTTCACTATCTTCACACCTGTCTCTTCGTCTCATTGTCTTTGTCGTCCGTTTCCCGCACTCCAAACTACCCCAGCACGCGGCCGGTTGCGTGACGTGGTGCCATTTCCAAAATCGTAACAGCATCCGCCTGGATCAGTCAGCGCTTTTCAGTCCCCGCTGGCTCAAATGCCGCCCCGAAACATAAACACAGAACACAAGCATCGCTGTAGTAATCCTTTAAAAGGCTTGGGTTTTTTCCTGCCAAGCAAAAAAAAAAAAAAAAAACCTTCATTGCTGTTTCGCTGTTCCATCAGCCCGTTTGCCCCCCTCTGTTGACACGGACCTGCGTCCTTCACGCCCGCCGGCAGCGCGCATGTATTAACCAATCAAAACCGTACAAAGTGTCGTTTATTGCCTTTTTAGTTTCGCAATTTAGAGATTGCTCGCTACGGCGCTGTGTGATTTGCCAACTAGCGGCCGGCGGTCCAGCAGAGATGCATCCGACCGACTCTCCGGAGGTGTGTTACACGCTGAATATCAATACGCCTCTGTAAACTTCAATTCAATTCAATTTATGGATGGAGAAGTATTATGCAGCGATTTAAATTCAGTTCAATAAATGTTTATTATCCCAGTAAGGGAAATTAGGGTTTGATGGACACAAACAAGAGAGGAATGAGTTTGGAACAACAACAAAAAGAAAACACACACACACGCACACACACACACACACACACACACACACACACACACACACACACACACACACACACACACACACACACACACACACACACACACACATAATAACACAATACTAATATACATTCCAGTTATGACAAAACGTTGAAACGTTACAGACAAACAGGCATCACAGTTACACATTGCACATAGTTAAAAGCGATGAGCAGTAGGATAATGGCCATTTTTATTCCCTGGCTGAGCTCCTTGCAAGCTCAAGTGGTGTTCCTCTCAGGTCATGCCGGATGGAATCCAAGGAGGGCTCGGAAAGCTGGGGCAATTTTATGTAGGAGGATTAGGAGGAGGATGGTATCATGATGCTATGCCAGTGGAGGTCGACAGTGGCCATTTCAGGCGGCCACAATAAAATACGGAGAAAGCTACACAGCTTTGTTCTTGTATTTTTATTGTTAACTTGAATGCACGGTTACTGTCGAATAACTGGTGCATAAATCTGATTTTTTTATTTTAATATTAAGCTGGGTATCAGTTACTGTGCCATATGGCACCCAGCGCCTTTCTACAATTTCATGCCAGTCAACTAGCTTTCCGGCGGGTCAAACCAGCTCATAGAACCAAGCAAACAAATGATTAAGCTCGCATTAAACTTCCACAGTGAAGGAAACCGATTCAGTCTCAGGCTATGAAATCAACTGATCGCAAAACAATATCAAGCTCCCCACCCTGAACCACAGAAACACTCGCTACTTCAGTCGCACACTGAGAAAGTTCACAGAGACATCACACCCATAACTTGATACTGCCCGCCGCGACCGGGCCGCGCCGGTCTCTCTGCGACTGCGCAGCACGTGCAGATGCGTGCGCAAGCCGGCTGCGCGTACTGGCCAGCTTTTCCGCCGCAGTCAATGTCACTTTGCCATTTTTGTTGTCGCAATTCGAATCGGATCGCCCGCTTTTCAGCTGCCACTGGTCGTCACCGCCAATTGCTCAATAAAAGTGGATACACTGAACGGGTGTGTGATGTTTGAAGGTTTATAGAGCGGGAGTTAATGGGGAGTTTATAGACTGGCTGTCAGACGCTTTACTCAGTCATATTACGGCCGCGGGTCCGCGGTTGTAATGTTACTGTACCGGTGTTCTACTCCAGATCCGCTCACGTGCGAGTGACGGCCCTTGGGTTTTCAGTCTCTTTGTTCTTCAGCGTTGTTTTAAAACCGGCCTCTCCGTTTTCAACTCTGTACCATCGGGTTTAACTACGCTTACCCTCTGCATTAACCCTGTTCCGGGTCCGTCGATAACTCTAGGCCCCTGCGACGACGGCCAAGTCGGGCTAACAGACACCAAGCCGGGGTAGGGGGAGAGGTAGGGGAAGGGGTAGGACCATGGCTTTGCCCCCCCCCCCCCTCTTGCCATAGTCACCTGATTTTCCAGGGGGGGGGGGGGGGGGGGGGGGGGCAAAAAGACACTCTTGCCCCCCCTGCTTGGGTACAGGGGGGGTAGCTGCCCCCCCTGCCCCCCCCCCCCCCCCCCTCCCCCCCCCCCCCCGGTTCCGGCGCCCCTGTTATTTTCTGCATGAGTTGTCTCCCTTTCCGCAACAAGCACGCATTTTTCGTGGCAGAGCACAAAGCTTCGGTGCACAATGTGAAATAACACGGGAACCTCAAAGTTATTCGCAGCTGTCCACTTTCCTTGTCACCGAGTTGGTTTTTTGTTTTTTTTTTCCCCTTTTTAGATATCACTTAGCTCGGTCTCGGTTAGTTCGACTTGGCCGTCGTCGCAGGGGTAGGAGTTATCGACGGACCCGGAACAGGGTTGCCTCTGCACTAACCCGAAATCGGCTAGCCGAGAACTGCGCCGAGACAAGTGATACCTAAGCAGGAGAAAAACAAAAGTACTCGGTGTCATGGAAAGTGGACAGTCAGTTGTGAACAACTTTGTGGTCAACTTGGTATTTCACAGTGTGCACAGAAGCGGTGAGTTCTGTCGCATGGAACAGCACAGTATATTTTCAGTCTGTTTCAGAGATTATTGCCTGCCTGACTGCTTTTTTCAGTCGGGCCATGAAATAGGAGAGAATTCTTAAGATAATAACATGTAGCATGCCTCTAGATGGCCGCCTGTACTGACTGTGGGGGGGGGGGGGGGATAGCTTTCTTCACATCTCTCAAACTAGTGTATCCAGGAGACTGAGTAACTTTCAAATGGAGTTCAAGAACGTGAGCTGAATTGCGTCCCTTTGCTTCATATCCATTGGTAACATTCACCTACCGCCTCATTTCCCGCTTTTCGCTACCATTGCAAGGTGTTATATAAGGAGACTTTTGTTTTGGAACAGTTTGGGCCTGTTACTGCGTCCTGTGTGCTCGTAAGGGTCTATCTTAGAGATTAGTAGACCCCCGTATACAACACAGCTGACGTTTTATGGCCGCGCGTTCTGGGGATATCTCGGCCGTTCGTAAACGGCGTTCGCCTTGTTTCCCTTGTCGGCTGCTCGAACTCAACTCTGTACTATTGGGTTTCACTACGCTTACGACAACTCATGCAGGCAATAATCTCTGAAACAGGCTGAAAATGTACTGTGCTGGTGAATGCGACAGAACTCACCGCTTCTGTCAGTGCACACTGTGAAATAGCATATTGACCAGAAAGTTGTTCAGAACTGTCCACTGTCCTTGTCACCAAGCGTGTTTGTTCTTTTCCTTTTTTGTGATTAGTTGTCTCGGCTCAGGTCTCGGTTAGCCTGTTTCGGGTCATTGCAGAGGGTAAGCTTAGTGAAACTCGATGGTACCGTGAGAGTTGGCTTGAACTGTCTCTGTTACCAGCTACTGCGCTTTAGGGGAGCCGGGGTGGCCGAATGGTAGAGCGTTGGACTTCTAATGCTCGGGTCGTGAGTTCGTATCCCGGCTGGGGCCAAATATTTGTGCTGGCTTTTTCATCGTTGTCCCGTCTTTGATATCACCCTTACGTGGTGGAAAAGGACGTTAATCCCCCAAACACCCACCCATCCTACTGCGCTTTAGCTTCAATCAGCTGGACTCAAGCCTGTCTGTGTCTGCACATGTACTTGTGTATGTGTCTTAATCGTGTCACGTGACACAACCAAAACAGCTAAAAACAAATTGTGACTCTAAAAATATTAAAATTCGGGCCTTTAACTGGTTAAAGTAGCAGTTACAGTAATTTAGAGAGAGAGAGAGAGAGAGAGAGAGAGAGAGAAATTAAAAAACAAAAACAAAAATCTGTGATTTGGACGTGTTTTGATTCACCTGGGCATGTCCCCCGTGACTGAGGAGCGTAAACCGACAATGATAAAAGGGCAACAGTGCCGCAAATGCCTGCCTGCAGCTTCGTCACGCTTGGCTGGCGCCGATGTTCCCTTGAGAGTTCCTTCAGCACGGGGGGAAGTACGCTATTCCATTACTAGTATGCCTGTGGCACCGGTGATACAGCGTCGACGCGCACCCTGTAAATACATGATTGTAACTCTGTGGTCAAAGAGGGCGGTTGTTGTTGTTGTTCTCAATTTTAGGTGGTGGTGGTGGTGGTGGTGAACGGTGGTGGTGGTGGTGGTGGTGTGTGTGTGTGTGTGTGTGTGTGTGTGTGTGTGTGTGTGTGTGAAATGAGGGAGGGCTGCGTGTTATGTGTGTGTGTGTGTGTGTGTGTGTGTGTGTGTGTGTGTGTGTGTGTGTTGCTGTTTTGTTGTTGTTGTTTTTCCGTTGTCATTATTGGATTGGTTGCTTGGTTACTGGCGTCCTTAGTTTGATGTCCACACCGGCACGGAGAAGATTGAAATGAAATGACATTGACTAATTAGACAGCGGAAGAGGTAGTAGCTCTGTAGACCAGTTTAGGAACGTCGTACAGGCTGTAGCGAAAATCATTCTCGTACACACACACACACACACACACACACACACACACACACACACACACACACACACACACACACACGGCGCGCGCACGCACACACACACACACACACACACACACACACACACACACACACACACACACACACGTAAAAAAACAATTCAATGCATCCCTCCATCTCAGTTTGACACCCACTGAGGTAAAAGGCGCTGGATCATAAACGACTAAAATTTAATGTATCGTTAAATTATTACAATGTCCCTTTGTTTGGGTATGATTGCCACGTGCCACTAATTTACGACGGCCATCCCGCAGGACTGAACCAATAAACAACATTTTTTTAATTCCATCTCCTGCATCTGTTAATAATTCAGAGAGCAAGTGCAGCGGTGTTGTTCATTTGTCACGCGGTTATCGGCCCTGAGCGAGGACAAACGATGCCGGGTTGGGGCCCGAGTTCTGGAGTTCGCTCCCTTCGGTGCCAGACGACCGGTTACTCCCCCTGTAACGTGCGTCGCTGATTACATCACTGGCATGGTGATGGGCACATGGTGCCGTTTGTCGCCCTTTGCAATGAGTCTGACCTCGTCACTGCTCACATCTCACTTTTGACGGGAGTCCCAGAACGGGACGGACCAGAGGTAAAACACAGTCCAGGCTCAACACTGACCACAAATGCCTGAAACCAAAATGCCCATAATTATTCTTCCCTACTAACGCTACATTTGACCGCAGGCCGAATGTGTCGGTATCGCGGTTTTTTTTTTTTTTTTTCGGGGTGGGGTGGGGTGGGGGTGGGGACATATATACATGCCACAAACATTTATGGACAACAGACCTACATAGATGGACATATCATATTACTCCAAAGAATATCATGTAAAACAAACATATACAACACATAAGACACAGACACACACAATGATCCGGGGGGGGGGGCGGGGGGGAACATATACATATACATGCCACAAACATTTATGGTTAGTTAGTTAGTTAGTTATTTAGGGCTTAACGCCGCGCAAGCGCACAAACATTTATGGACAACAGACCTACATAGATGGACATATCATATTACTCCGAAGAATATCATGTAGAACAAACATATACAACACATATGATAAGACACAGACACAGACACACACAATGATCCGGCCAAACAGCAATCCAAATAGTGATAACAATAATACCGGTGTAAAGAAGGGATAATTAAAGAAATTAATAGACAAATAATCAACAAAGCATACACTCACAACACACACAAACATTCCATCTGAGTAATATCTGCACATCACAGACAATCATGATAATCATCAAGGGCGATTTTTGTAAACTGAATATTCTAAATTGAACCTTGTCTACGAAGCTGCCTATGGATATTGAAAAGTTAACTTCCAATTTTTTTTAATTTATTTTTTTAAATCTAGACAGTGTGCAATCTGTGTACAAAAGTTACTCCCCTTAGATCACAGCGTAAGTGAAACAGACGTGCCAAACGCTGATTGGTTGCATTTTCGTGACCTGTGCTGACCACAAACAAATCAAATCGTTTCATTCACATTGTTTATCTCGTGTTAATGTCACTCACTTTAGCCCCAAAAGATCTTTGGTAACTAATCGCAAGTTAATGTGGGGTTAAGAGGGAATGGATAGTTCGGACGGGGTTGGGGGTGGGGTGGGGGTGGGGGAGGTGGAGGAGAGACTGACGCTGCTGTAGTGTGTATGCTTGGACGTAGCCTCCTTAGAGGATGTTTTACCTCCATCCATGCATGTGCGGAAAGTGGATCGGTAGAGCGGGAAAAGGGGAATCGGGAAGAGCGAGTCGGTGGTGTTTAATAATGTACACAATTCGGCCAATCTGCTAATTGCTTCCCCCCCCCCCTCTCTCTCTCTCTCTCTCTCTCTCTCTCTCCGAGGCTCTGTGTGTGTGTGTGTGTGTGTGTGTGTGTGTGTGTGTGTGTGTGCCGGCTCCCTTGTGGAAAGCTTTTTGTAAGCCACACACTTCTGGCTTTGGACAAATGTATATTGTCAAGTTACGGTGTACTATTATACTTTCTTTTTTCTTAATTTTCAGTTCAACCCGTCTTCTTTGCATCTCCTCCATTCCCTGCACGTGATGCACTGATGCATCTTCACCCGAGACACCAGAAGGCGGTTTGGGGTCTATTGTTTTGTCCTGTTTTGTTGGGGTTTTTTGTGTTTGTTGTTGCTGTTGTTGCTGCTGCTGCTGTTTTTAACCATAAGAAGTTGTCTGTTTCAGCCCAGCCAGGCAGGTTCACTGTCACACAATCTGATCATTTTCCACCCATGACGTCAGTTTCCCGGAATGCAGGTCCAAAAATCCCGTGGACGTTTCTCACAACGAACACTGGGTGAATCCAGTCATCTGAAATCGTATATGTTTTTTTTAAAAAAAGTAAAAAGCACTCCTGCCTTTCATCTTTGACTTCCGGGTACAAATTAATTATACAGACTGACTGACCTGCCCTGAAATTGACGACTGACAGAATCATGGAGATGACTGACTTCTTTAGGGAAAAAACAAAACAAACAACAACAAAAAACATGACCCCAGTACCGACTGTATCAGTGATATCTCCAATTCATGCGACTTTTTTTATTTATTTTTTTGCGCCTAAAACTGACGACTGCCTGAAAATTACTGAGATGATTTCTTTAGCGACAAAACAAAAACAGCCATGACCCCAGTAACGGCTGTATATCTCCAAGTCATGCGATGGTTTATTTTACCCCTAAAGTTGACGAATGGCTGAAAATTACGGAGATGACTTTTTTTTTTTTTTTTTTTTTTGGGGGGGGGGTCCAAAAAAAAAAAAATAACCCCTGACAACCATGACCCCATGCCCAGTAATGGCTGGATGGTATCTCCAAGTCAAGCGATCTTTTTATTTTACCCTTGTACCGAGTTGACCGGCTCTGGTCACAACTGACAGACGCGCCAAATCACGAGTCAGAACATCACGAAGAACCGTTAAATCACCGCCACGACCCGTCCGCCCCACAGCGCCACCCGGCGGGGCTGAGATCAGGGCCGATAACTTTGATTCCACAACAATAACGATGAGCTCCCCCTTCGCTATCATCCGTCTGTCAATCGCTTCGGGTTTCACACGGCTTCGACCCCGCCGATAAAATTAGGCTTCCATGCCGATCGGCCGCGGAGAAAATTAATTTCTCTGCTTTCCATATGGTCGGGCTTTCGGCGGCTTAGAACTCTCCGGCTCTTGATCGAGCCCTGTAGCGGTTCAAGCTTTATGCGCTCGCAGTATGGGGCGCGTGCGTTTTCGCGCGAGCGTGCGCGCAGCGTGTCCTTGTTTAGACAAAAGCGCGTGCACTTGTCGGCTGTGGCGGAGGACAGTCAGACAGTCACAATATTTGGAATTGTTAACCGGCTAGGCGTCTTAAAGAATCAGTAATTTACTAGTGGCGGGTGGGGAGGGGGGGGGGGCTTCCGGTGGTGTGAAGGTAACGTCTCTCGCCACAGTGCGAGAGGTTGAGGGTTCGAGTCACACTTGGGGAAAAGTTTGTATGTTTGTTGTTGTTGTTGTTGTTTTTAGCTGAAGCATATGGCACCGTTCTTTCGGGCCGACCGTCGGTGGTTCTCTCCAGGTACTCCGGCTTCCTCCCTCCCCCCTACCCCCCCCCCCCACCCTGCTTTGCTAATCTTCAGCCCTCAAATATTCAAAATATAAATCCATCCCTAAACTCCCAAACCTCAGTGGCTGAGCTGACCACTGACTCACAACGTGATTGTTGTAATGTGTGCATGTCCGGGTTTGTGAGAGAATGTGTGTGGTTCACGTGCGTGTGCGTGTTATGCTCAGCTCGCGGCGCTTCAAGTTAAGCCAAGCAGCTGGTAAAAGCGTCTACATGAGTCACACATCATTATTTCTTCATTTATTAGTATTATTGTAATAGTTGTTGTGCGCTGTTGCAGACTGCAGACGATGACTGCTAGACTGGCGGCCAGTAAGCACGAGTAATGATAGAACACTCAGGGCATGTGTATGTGTTCCTTTCCGGCAACGCACGCTGAGCAATCGAAAGATTGAATTTGAAAATTGAAATTGAAGTAACTTTCTTTGAAAACGGTACAAGGTGCTGGTCTGTCGACCAGTTTTCAAACTTGTTTAAACGTCTGAACTAAATTGAGTGTGAAAAGGAACCCGAATTGAGACAGATTTAGAACAAAATTAATTAGAACACCAAAATTCTTAATTCATATTAACACACACACACACACACACACACACACACACACACACACACACACACACACACATTAACCGCATGCACGCACTCGAAAGTACAGAGAGAGAGAGAGAGAGAGATTAAAATGGAAATAATTTTATTTGAAAAACAATCAGTAGGAGAGAGAGAGAGAGAGAGATTAAAATGGAAATAATTTTATTTGAAAAACAATCAGTAGGAGAGAGAGAGAGAGAGAGAGAGAGAGAGAGAGAGATTAAAATGGAAATAATTTTATTTGAAAAACAATCAGTAGGAGAGAGAGAGAGAGAGAGAGAGAGAGAGAGATTAAAATGGAAATAATTTTATTTGAAAAACAATCAGTAGGAGAGAGAGAGAGAGAGAGAGAGAGAGAGAGAGAGAGAGAGAGATTAAAATGGAAATAACTTTATTTTAAAAAACAGTCGGGGGGGGGGGGGGAGAGAGAGAGACAGACAGGCAGAGAATGCGTTGTATCATTATATAAAAAAAAAGGGGTGGAAAACACTTTGACAGTTTAAGAGAACGAGCGTTCCTTCCCTTCTCGGTTACAGTTCTGACACTGACTGCTCAGGGGATGTGACAAGCGCACTGACGATCATCACGATGGCAAGTTTTTCCACGTTTTCCAGCGCTTTTTGCATTCCGGCCACAGTGCGGTCTTGCATGAGTTGTTCTCTACACTTTCACACATTCATAATTCAATTTCTCATCATCTGGGAACACAGAAAACTCGGCTATTGTCTTTTTCTTAGCCGTGAAAACCAAACCCGACTTTCTTCTGTCTCACCCACCCAACCACCCCAACCACCACCAAAACAGTCGAGCACTTATCCGAGAAGTCTCACGTGCTCTCTGATGCAGTGCTCGGGTTAGGGGGCAGTGCACAAGCTACCTCAGGGTTGAGGTAGATTTTTTCGGGATAGGTCCATAACTGCATAAGGTGTTTTTAGTGTCGCAGTGAAAATTAATTCTTTCACAAAATTACCCTGCGTCAGTACTGACTGACCCCTCCATCCTCCTACCCCACCCCCTCCCCTTCTTCCCCACGATCTTTTTGAAAATCTCTTCCCTTATTACGGCAATGGGTTTTCACTAAGTTGGGCTTGGTTCTGTTAAAGTTGGGTCACACTGGGTTGGGTCACGTTTGGTTTGGGTCACGCTGGGTTTGGATCATTGTACTTTTGTGGGAACTGATGAGAAAAGGGAGGATTGTTTTGTTTGGTTTTTGTCACCGGGAGAGGAAGAGAGGAATGGGGGTGGCGGGGGGAGGGGGTGAAGAGCGGAGGGGGGGGGGAGGGAATATGAATTTTGAGCTTTATAGTGATGCTGTACCCACTCTCACAGTTTATCTACAAAACAAAAACAACAAAAAAAATGAAATTCGATAGTGGCGAGGGGGGCGGGAGTCCTTATCAAAATGACGCCCAAGAAAGCAGACCTTCACTTACATGATTGTTTAAAAACTCCCTGCAAACACACAGCCGAGGTAATCAACGCAGGCTCGTTCCATGTGAACACAAACACCGCTAAATTGACAATACCCTGAATAAGACGACATGCTAAACAATGGGACACCGCCAAATTGAAACTGTCTCTACAATGTCTACCCCCAGCGCAGGGCTCATCAAACTTTAACCGCGCTGGGGCGCGTGGCACCGTTTTTTCACGGCCTAGTGAGCAGTAAACTACTGCACGCGTATCGCACGTGCATTGTTTGTGCGCGGCGTGCCCTCTCGCTCTGCACGTGCCACGTATGTATAATTCAGTCACCTTCTCTCTTGCTGGGGGACCAGTTCAAAAGACACGGAGCGTCTGTGATTAGTTTTCTTTTCATTTCTGTTCGTCTTTATTGAGGCGAATGGTTATGAACGGACAAAAGGCTGTATTCGGTGGGCATAAGCCGCACGAAAGAAAACATCCTTTAAGGATAGGGACTACCCTGAGTGACAAAATGAAATTAGGTTTAAGCGTGTACATCAAGCACATGCCCGAAACAGCAAAGCATCATTTTTAAAGTTAGGTACATTACTTTGACGCAAGGTCAAAATGCTATTTTCATCGAGCTGAAAGGTCACCATTGATTTTGATGATCCGGCCATAACTTTTTTTCTTTTTTTTTGGGGGGGGGGGGGGTCCTTGTTGTGAGTACACGTAGAACCTCTCTCTCTCTCTCTCTCTCTCTCTCTCTCTCTCTCTCTCTCTCTCTCTCCCGTATGTGGTGGAAAAGGACGTTAAACTCCCAAACACCCCCCACCCCACCTCTCTCTCTCTCTCTCTCTCTCTCTCTCTCTCTCTCTCTCTCTCTCTCTCTCTCTCTCACCCGTATGTGGTGGAAAAGGACGTGAAACTCCCAAACACCCACCCACCATCCTCTCTCTCTCTCTCTCTCTCTCTCTCTCTCTCTCTCTCTCTCTCTCTCAGGAATTTAAACTCCTAAACACCCACCCCACCCCCTCCGAGCATTATCACCAGTGGTACTTGTTTATGCTCACTGACTGTCTACTTGTACGACTTGTATTGCAATAAACCTGTTTAAACCAAGAAGTTCTCGTTACTTTCTTTCAAGGGTAGTCCCCATCCTTAAAACCGCAAGCAAGGAATAGCTCTGCCGGCTGTGAGAAGCGACGGTTCAGGCGGTCTAGTCCAGTTACCTCTGAATGAATTCTTAATACACCGTCGCAGCGTGAACACTATGGATCAAACCGTTATGATACAGTGGTTCTACCACCACGCATCACTGATCAGAAACAAAGGTATAGGAAAAGACGCTACCTCGTGACAATAAAACAAACAGCGTTTGTGGGGATGTGATACGGTGCGGGGTTTAACGTTGAAACGGTATTATTTATGTGCCTGGCTTTTGTCTGCAGTGTCCAAAAGCCCTTGTCTCTGATAACGTCTGGTGGTTATAAGGGTTTGGGGGTATGTCGGCTTGTTCTCTCTGTGTGTCCTGCGTAACCTTTCAGCTTAAAAGATCTAAGCTCCCAACAAAAAAGCCTTTCCGAAGTATGAAAAAAAATTTTTACAGAGTCGACCGTGCAAGCACAGTCAACTCTGTCACAGTTGCAGAGTTTTCAGCGTCCCTGAAACCCCAAGAAAAGCCAAAGGCAGCCCTGATTTCGCAGCTCAGTTTGCGTTTTGACTGACGCTGAGCGAGAAAGATCGTGCAGCACTCGACATCCGCTAGTCACTGTAGCGATGTGTTCACTGACCAAAAGCTACGTAATGTCACGGCACTCGTGCTCTGGTTTTATAAGGGTCCCCGAAGCGCTGTAAACTCTGTAGCTGTGACAGAGTTGCCTGGATTATGCACAGTCGAAGGAGTCGCAGATTAAAACACACACACACACACACACACACACACACACACACACACACACACACAATGTTTGTGGCTTTTTGCTGAGATTGCAGATCTTTAAAGCCGCAATACGTTTGACAGGCGTGGGTGGGTGGGTGTTTGGGGGTTTAACGTCCTTTTCCACCAAATACGGGTGATATCAAAGACGGGGCAACGAAAAAAAAAGCCAGCACAAATATTTGGCCCCAACCGGGATACGAACTCACGACCCGAACATTAGAAGTCCAACGCTCTAACATTCGGCCACCCCGCCTCCCCCGTTTGACAGGCGGTGGGTCGGTGTTTGTGAGTTTAACGTCCTTTTCCACCACGTAAGGATGATATCAAAGACGGGGCAACGATAAAAAAAAAAACCAACACAAATATTTGGCCCCAGCCGGGATACGAACTCACGACCCGCGCGTTAGAGGTCCAACGCTCTACCATTCGGCCACCCCGGCTCCCCCGTTTGACAGGCATACAACAACACTGTGGAAAACTTTTCATAGAGTGCGCTGAATCCTTGAATCAGAATCAGTCACTTGGGACATACAGACTTCAACATAAGTCAAGGACCACTTGCAAACTTGGCTAAAATTCCTGGAAGATGTCCGTGCAGCACATGGTGGTTTTTCAGCTTCAGCAAGCTTTGCAGGATGCATTGTTAACTTTTAACACTTTCATCCCTGCCACCGTATTACCTACGGTCTCGCACACCCTAACAATGTGCGTGCATGTGACCTACTCTCATACGCTCTGCACAGTGGAAGATTCCCCTATAGGATGGATCCAACACTTCTTGAGAAACAAGTTTTTGGTTTTGTTTTGTTTTTTTTAACGCAAGAGCCCAGCTTTAGATCTAGCACACTTGGAAAAACTCCCAGGCAGAGAGCGTTATCGCTATTGAGATTCCTTCAGGGCTGAAAGGGTTAACACTTTCACAGCAAAAAAAAATTTTGAAAGATTCCTTGATGTCTATTTTTTGTGATTTCTTAAAAATTAGACCTGTCTGTCAAGGTGGTCCGTGACTTATGTTGAAGTCTGTAGTATAGCATCTGAAACCATTGGGGTGATTCTGGTTGGCGTATGTTGTGTTCTGCGTACGTAAAAGCCGGCGTACCGCGTACTGAGCAGACGACGTTATTTGGTTGCAGGGGTAGGCGGGTGTTTGGGAGTTTAACGTCCTTTTCCACCACATACATTTGGTCGGCCACACCCTGCGGAAGGAACCCTGCAACATCACCAGGCAGGTGCTCGAGTGGAACCCGCAGGGGAAGAAGAAGAGAGTGCGCCCCAAGCAGACCTGGAGGAGGAGCTTGCACTGCGAGAGCTGCGAGACTCCAGCCTGACATGGGAGGAGGCCAAGACCTGCGCCAGGGACAGAGTGAGATGGAGGAGAGCTGTTGAGGCCCTATGCTTCTCTAGGAACCAAAAGGACTAAACTAACTAAACTAACAACTACATTTGGTTGCAGACTTAAGACCAGCTAGACGGCGCTGATTAGTGACTTTTTTTAGCGACTTTGTCGATCTGTGTGTGATACAGACATGGAAGCGTTAGGACAAAGAAAGTCATATTCCTCTACAATTAGAAGCCGTAAAGTCACAAAACAAACAAACAAACAAAAACAAAAACGGTCGCACTGGCCAAAAGGCTTTTTGACAAATAGTCAGCGTTGTAACCGGCAACTGGGGACCAGCCACTGCAGACTACTGGGCAACCGACTCAGTCAAGATTGCCCACACTGCAAATGTCCATATGGCACTGCTGGATCTTAGACCCCAGGACACATCCTTCAATACTGTCCTCCCCATGACGTTCTGTGACGTTAAACCTGGCCAGAGGGCACAGAGCTACAGGTGCAGTTCAGGAGTAGCCGTCATAACCAGGGCCCGTATGTAAAAGTCGAGGTTAATTTAACCCACGGCTACGGGCCTAACCCAGACTAGGACAAAAGAAATCCAAAAGAAAAATTGAATTTAAAAAAAAATTAAAAAGGAAGCAAAGAAAGGAAGACAAAAATCCTTCTATAACGGCTCAGGCACCTTGCTGGAAAGGGACCGCTTCCTGATTTAAAACAATAAACAACAGACAATTTTACCCTAGAGCTAGTTTAGTTCGAGGTTAGACTCTAACCCGGGGCTAAAATCCCTAACCTCGACTGTTACATACGGGCCCTGGAGAAGACCGGTGGGGTTAGTTCGTCATGGCGACCGGGCTGCAGATCTCAGGCAAACAGTCAAATCGACCGCAGAAGAAAAAGAAGAAGAAGAAATTGGCTGATTTTTTCCCTCAGAATTTATTACGAACATGGACACTTTAAGCTTTAGAACAAACCACCCACCCCACTTTCAAGTAGAAGAAGGGCAGTTGCGTAACAACTGAATATTGGTTGCAGGTGTTTATTGAGCGTGCGAGGTGACGGTGGGAGAAAATTTGCAGTTTTCGGAACTCTTACTCTGTTTGGAAATGAAGTTATGCTTCATTTGGACACTTTTGCCACTTTGGTTTTTTTAACTTTGCGGCCTATAGAAGGATAAGTCAGGCATTTTAAAAAAAACTGCAACTATTGTTGTTTGCAGTTTTGTTTTCAAAGGGCTTTGAATGAAGTAGAAACACAAAATGCACATTAACTGACAGCCGCCTACATCTTAACAGTCACCAAGCCTGAAGTATAGGAACTAAACCGAAAAATCCACCCAAGCCGCGAGGTATTACGCCTAAAGCACGCGTACTAGCAAAGCAGGCAATTTTTCGGTTAAGTTCCAAGACTGAAGAGTCCTTTCGGCACTGAGGACTGAACGGAAAGCGCTAATGAAGCCCACGCTAAATATACCCCCTGCACTATGTTAGCAGTTAGTGTGGAGAACATGGGCTTTTTTTCAGCGCTTTTCCGCTAATCATAATGAAGTGTGCGATACTTGCACTGAGAAAGTTCCCCCCTTTAGTCCGCGTTCTTTTATGCCCGCAACCGACGCCGTTCCGGCCTTGTGTGATTCCTAGCGTGTGAAGACTGCTTGTCTAGTCGCACCGCTTTTTCCTCTCTCGGTGTGTGAAGAAAACAAATTGGTTGCACTAACTACTTGCCAAACGGTTCCAGAAGGGAGGTGGAGGGGGAGGGGAGAGGGGGGGCGCAACCGCGATGATCTAGTCGTCTCGGTGATCGCTTGATCTCGCAACACGGCCGCCCGTCTCTTGAAATCTGAAGGCGGCACTGACGGAGTCAGTTAGCATCCACCAGACAAGCGGGGCTCTGTTGAAATATTCATTGCCGCTGTTGATAGGCGATCACCCGTCGGTCACACAGAGTCGCGGGCCTGCCGCTACCCACTCTGTCAAAACCTCACGCGCTCAGCCCTAATTGACTTGCCGCTAGTTGATCACCACAATAGCCTTTCTGTCAGCGCCACGGCCTAGCTGTAAAGACGTTTCTCCCCTTCCCCAGCGTCAAAAGGGGCGGAGCTTCGACGCTTAGCCCCACCCCTCTGCCGCTAACGAGGTGGGCGGGGCTTAGCGCTCTCTCGCTCTCGCTGTCTCTTTGTGGTTTGCCACTCAATGCCCAGCGAGACCCGCGCGCCCTTTCCGTGGGAAGAACAACCGA
>JACVVK020000457.1:197500-225000 GCA_018292915.2 Batillaria attramentaria | reverse complement strand
ATTAACCAACCCACCGACCCCATGATGTATTGTCGAACAGCTTACACTATCCCAAACACAAACCTCACAGGCCACTTACGATGAACGGAAGCTTGCAAGCATGGGACGGCCGTGTAGAGATTTTGAGTATTGACCGATGCATGAAGTTGTTCAAGCGGCCTAGCCTGCATGACTTGTTTAATTATGGATGGCAGTTTACAAGCGAGCACGCCACTCTCTCGTCGGTCGATGTCAGCAATAGCCCGCGCCACAAGCGTGACAGACGACTTTCCCTTTTGTTTGGCTGTCTTTGATTTTGTTGGCTGAGTAGTGCGCTTCGGTTAATTGAATTTGACATTCATCTCTTGGCCATTTTTTTGTGCGTGTGTGTGTTTGTGTGTCTGGTTGCTGTTGCTGTTGTTGTTGCTGTTGCTTCTGTTGTTTACTCTTAAGGCGTTTTAGTGGCTTAGAGAAAATGCGTACTGTGATTTTATTTCATTTTTTTCTGTATGTAAACGTATTGGGGTCTGTTTATGACTGTTTGGGTAGTTTTGTTAGATCTACTGGTATGAGAAATTTTCTGTTGGTATGAGAAAATCTTATTTATTTATTTATTTATTTATTTGCTTATTATCGGTTGTGGTGTTTCTTAGTACATTAGTACTATAAGTATTAGTAGAAGTACTGTTTGGTATTCCAAGTTGTTGTTGTTGTTGCTCTGGGGTGGGTTTTTTTTTCCTTTGTTTGGTTGTTCTTGTTTGTCTGTTTGGTTTATATTGTTGGTTTTTGAATCAATAACTGACGTCACACAGAATGTACAGGCACCAAAAGCCGTTTAAACTAGTTTTCCCACTATCCCTGTATATAAATCGCAGACGAAGTGATGAACTGCAAGTCGTTCAACAAGAAACGTACAAGATTAGAAGTAGTGCTATGCTTCTTGTGGTTGCCTGTTTCTTGTGTTTGTCTGGGTTTCTTTGTTGGTTGTTGTTGTTGTTGTTGTTTTTTGTTATTTTAGTTTTGACAAACACACAGTTGCACAAGGCATTATATTTTTATGTGGTTGGAATACAAAACTGGCAAGAAAGTCAGTCATATAAGAAACACGGAGAAAGATTTTAGATAAAAAAAATCTCAGGCGAAAACATTGGTTCAAAAGAAAAGAATGATCAAAATGCGTTTTTTTTTTTTAATTTGTTTGTCTGTTGTTGTTGTTGTTGTTGTTTGTTTGTTTGTTTTTCTAGCGATTAACTTTTAGTGATGTAAGTGTGGTCAGTGGCAAGAGCGAAATGTAATAAATATGATTTTTTTAAAGTCTTGATTTCCCCATCTGCATCGCCGGGGTCGATTCTTTGTTTGTTTGTTTGTTTGTTTGTTTGTTTGTTTGTTTGTTGTTTGTTTGGGGCCGGGGTGGCCGAATGATAGAGCGTTGGACTTTCAATGCTCGGGTCGTGAGTTCGAATCCCGGCTGGGGCGCCAAAGATTTGTGCTGGCTTTTTTCTCTTGCCCCGTCTTTGATATCACCCTTATGTGGTGGAAAAGGGCGTTAAACTCCCAAACACCCACCCACCCTTGTTTGTTTGTTAATTTTTGTTGCAGCTGTTGGCTGTGTTCCTATGTTTGGGTTGTTTGTTGAGTTTGGTAGATGTTTTTGTTATTGTTGTTTTTTTATCTGTTGTTGTTGTTGTTGTTGTTGTTGTTGTTGTTGTTGTTGTTGTTTGTTTGTTTGTTTCATTTTACTGAACCTGCGTCTTCAGGTAAATGCCTTCAACATTTTTTTTTCTTTGCTCTTCTCGCAGCCCATTCTCATGGAGCAGGGCGTGGCTAGCCCCGGGGACCGTCTCTCCCCCCTCACCCACCACACCACCTCCACCACCACCAGTGAGCCACATGCGACCCCTGCAGACAAGACCACCAGCGCCGCGATGACGACGACGACGACGACGACCTCCACAACCGTCGTCTCTTCTACCACGACGGCAACCATGAAATCCAAACTGGCTTTCTCCATAGACCGCATAATGGCGTCAAAACACACGCCACCCAAACCGGAGCTGTGTCAGAAAGGCAACGGGAAAAGTGAGGTTGACAGCAGAACCAGTGAAAACGCTGGCTTGACTGGAGAGAAGAACGACAAGACAAAACCTGCACCTTCGTCTTTGAGAGAACGGTCTCGCTCCCCGGTGCACAAGAGAGAAGAGAAATGCCTAGCGCGAGACAATGTCTGTAAGATGTCCGAGAGAGGGAACGGTTCAGAGTCCAGGGACAGAAACGCTGCAAGTGAAAACAAAGGAGGAGGAGGAGCGGTAGAGAGAGAAAGAAAAGGAGGAGACGGGAGGGTTAGCAATGGTGGCAGCGGTTTGGACAAGAAACACGCTGAAAGGAGAACTGAGAGGTCAGGGCGATGTGGACTAAGCCCTGCGGCGCCTGGTCCCGAGTTCAGAACCTCAGCAGGGACCCGCAGCTCCTCTCCTCCTCCTACCCCGGTGTTACAAACCCCTTCCCAGCCCCTTCACCCCTCACCCCAGTACTCGACTGGTCTGTTGATGCAAGCTGGCGATGCCAACCGGAAAGTACCGATGCTGCCTAATGCGAGCTTCCACAGAGACGCTCGAAGCGGTGGCACGGGAGGGAGAGATGTTGTGACAGGAGGAGGAGGCGGGGTGGGAGGAGTAGGTGGAGGGGGGGCGACCCTGGCGGACATCACCAGCTTCCAGCAGCAGCAGCAGCAGCAACAGCTTCAACAACAGCTCTTCCCACTCTTTCACCCGGCTTTCTCCTTGGCCAGGCTGGGCTGCGACGACTACCACGCGCGGCTGTTGCAGAGCTACTCCTTGTTTCACCACCAGCACCAGAACAACGCCCAGGCTCACCCCAACCCTGCAGCAGCTGCTGCAGCCGCTGCAGCAGCCATGGCGGCCGCAGCAGCTGCGAGAGGACACGCTGTGGTCGACCCTAGGCTTGCAGGAGTCGGAGGGTTAAGCATAGGCGAGCTTGGAGGGAACGGATTGGATTTTTTAAGACTGGCTCACTTGTCGCCGAGCGTCCTCAAGGCACGTGCAGCTCACGTTGGTAAAACTCACATGACGTCACCCGTCAGAGAAACGTTCCAGCCGGACCCGATGAACACCAGCACCCCAAGCAGGTTCCCTCTCCAAGGCAGGAAGATCTTGCCGGACGGAGAAAAACTCTCCAGGGACAAGAAGGACGTGGCCTTGAAGTCAGCCCTGTCGCCCGTGTTCAGCAGCGACGCCATCAACTCCTCCAAGGCTGTCCTCCACAACAGCAGCAGCAACAACATGACCAACAATAACGACTACAACAAACTCGAGAATGCCCACCACAGGCTGAATGACGGTGACTGTGTTAAAAGCCGTGAGGACGACAGCGCCGACGATGAGGAGGAGGACGACGAGGAGGACGAAGAATTGGAAGTGGATGTCATCAGCGGTAGAGAACGTCACCTCAGCGGCGCCAGCACCCGGGGGTCCAACCATTCCTTGTCCCCTTTCAACGGCGGTGAGAAGCTGAGTTTCGGCGTGGGGAAGCTGAGCAACGTCGACAATCACCTGGACGCATCCCTGGACGCGGACAGCATGAGCAATAACGCGTTCCCCGGCAATAATTCAGTTGGTGCTAACGGGTCTGGGCTGGCCAACAACAACAACAACAATAACAACAATAAATCCCAGAAAACTTTCACGTGCACGGAGTGCGGGAAAGTGTTCAACGCTCACTACAACCTCACCCGCCACATGCCCGTCCACACCGGAGCCCGGCCGTTCGTCTGCAAGATCTGCGGAAAGGGGTTCCGGCAGGCGTCCACGTTGTGCCGCCACAAGATCATCCACACGGACGAGAAGCCTCACAAATGCAGCACGTGCGGCAAGTGCTTCAACCGCTCCTCCACCCTCAACACGCACATGAGGATCCACAACGGCTACAAGCCGTGGGTGTGCGAGTTCTGCGGGAAAGGGTTCCACCAGAAAGGCAACTACAAGAACCACAAGCTGACGCACAGCACGGAGAAGCAGTACAAGTGCAACATCTGCAACAAGGCGTTCCACCAGGTCTACAACCTCACCTTCCACATGCACACGCACAACGACAAGAAGCCGTTCACCTGCCACGTGTGCGGGAAAGGCTTCTGCAGGAACTTCGACCTCAAGAAGCACATGCGGAAGCTGCACGACGGGGCCCCCATCCCTCCCAACGCGGCCACCTCCCCGTCCGCGTCCTCCTCGTCCCCCTCCTCCGCCCACAGCCCCCTCATGAACCCCCACCACCAGCAGCACCCCGCCCTCCCCCACCCCGGCCACCCCCACCACGGGGCGCTGACGTCACCAGGGGGTCTGTTCCCTCCGACAAGTCTGGGGCCTCATTCCGCATTCTTAGCTCGCCCTCCTCTGCTGGGTCAAAGCGGAGCTCTGGGTTGTCAGCGGGCACTTCTGTCTCCGTACATGCTGGGGCCCAACGCTGCCACCCTGCTGCACAAAATTTCGTCCATAATTTGACGTCACTGGGGAAAAAAAAGACTGCGTCATCTTTTACAAGTGCGGTAACTATTTGACGTGTGCAGTGTGGGTAGAAAGTGAAGGATGAAAGCATGCTGTGACTGATCATGTGCAACTTTAGTTTTTCTTGTCATTTACCACCAGCTCTGAAGGGAAAGCATTTTTTTTTTCTTTCTTTCCTTTTTTTTTGGGGGGAGGGGGGGGGGCGCTGTGCTTTTTGTTTTTCCTTTCTTCCTTTTTTAGTTTTTTGTTTTTGTTTGGTTGGGGCTTTTTTTTTTTCGTGAAAGTATGATGAGAATTTTTCCTTTGCAATACGTGTAACCAACAGTAAAAACGATTTTTTCCCCTCGGTAACTTTTTTAAATTGCGAACACAGAACACAAAACCGACTGACTTTTACAAACATATCAGACCGTGTCAGCTCTTGCAAATATCACGTAAGACTGACAGTGACTTTCACTTGTGTGTGGTTTTGATTTATGTTGTTTTGAAAACAATGAATTTATCTGAATTCATAAGATTGCATTTTATGATTTGCGTCGAGAGATTGTTTTCCCTACTTTGCTCCCAATTTCGGACATTAATTTGCGGACAAGTTTCCAGTCTTAAAAACCAAATTATGTGACAAAATTGACGTGTTTCACAGCTAAGATAAATAGCTTATTCAGTGCGTGTGTGCATTCAACAAAATTATTATTATTATTATTATCATCATCATCATCATTATTATTATTACTATTTTTTTTATCCACACCCCCATTTGAAGTGTTTTCTTTATCATGTATTTTGTTTGTTTGTTTGTTTGTTTGTTTTTACAATAACGTTTGTGTTTGACAATCACATAAAATCGCTGACTCAGGCAATTTTTAACTTTGATGGCACATTTTCTTTGGTGTTGCGTAAACAATAACTATTATTATCATATGTATATAATTTCAACAAAATGTCAAGAGATGACATGACTTGCGTCCAATGATTTTTCAAGCTTCACTAAAAGAACATAACATGTTATCATTTTGAGCGTGACGTCAGGTTCAACGCTACTGTCTCATTTGTAATGCAGCCGACCCCTGTGGTGCATAGAATAAATATAGTTTGCGTGCCATGATTAATGATGAATGTTGAATGCGCTGGTCTTGTACAAGTGTTTTGATTTTTCGTTCACAGGGTTCGCCCTGAAATTTACCTTCATTGTCGTTGTCTGTATATATATGATTTTTTAATGTTGTAGTGATGATGAAAGGACCTGCAGTAAATTTTGAAATTTGAAACTATTTGTCAGTTTTATTTCAATCTGAAACATTGAGCGCGATAAGGTGTGTTGTTGTTGTTGTTGTTGTTGTTGTTGTTGTTGTTTGAATTGTCTCCATTCTCTCATGCTGTTTTCCTTTTCTAGTTCAGCATGAATATTTTAAAACAACATTTTGGGATAGTGACCATTTTCTAGCTTGTGTTTAAATTAACAATCAAAATTTAACAGCAGACCAGACCTCACAATCATTAAAATGTCATCTGTTTTTGTTTAATGTTTAAAAAAAAAAAAACTGTGACACGACTTCCTGTGACAAAACGTCGCATAGACATGGCTGGTTTTCTAAGTTACGCTATCATAGTGCAAACAGACTGCATCCTCGCACAAGTTACTCGGCGAATCTTCGATTCCCAAGGGTTTTTCTCTCTCTCTCTCTCTCTCTCTCTCTCTCTCTCTCTCTCTCTCTCTCTCTCTCTCCCCCCCCCCCCCCCCAAAAAGAAGAAAAGAACAGAATTGTGCATTCAAGTGGTTCGCGCATCAACCTTTATAATTTTTTTTAAAACCCTTTAATTTGCTATTTGACTTGAGCACAGGCTGCAAACTGGTCAATATTCCCGCAGCATCTACACCTTTCAAAAGACCAATTGCAGTTAATGACAGCAGTTTAATAAGTCGTTTCAATGTCTAATTACTTCATGTATACTGTAAGCTTCATATTATGACTAGCGGTTCGGAAAAACACCGGCAACTCTTTACAAATCGATAAAAATTGATTACAGCACACTCAGGCCCCAATGTTGTTTAGCCGCCGGCACAAAGACTGTGCCAAATTACGGGGGTAAGTCAAGATGGCGGAAGATTTCCTGTCGGTACTACGATTAAAAAAAAAAAAAAAACTTTGATCGACTGCATGTGAAGTCCTCCAGAATCGGCAAGGCAAGAGCAGCAATGGTCATGCTGAAGAATATCTGGGCATCCAAAGTTGTCAGCATAAGAACCAAACTTCGCATCTTCAACTCCAACGTGAAGTCAGTTCTGCTTTACGGATGCGAAACATGGAGGACAACGAAGACGATGCAGCAGAAGATCCAGACATTTCTCAACACCTGTCTGAGGCGCATCTTCAACATCCGATGGCCAGAGAAGATCCGGAACGAAGAGCTGTGGGAGCGAGCAGGGCAGGAACCAGCGGCCAAGCAGATCCTGCGGAGGAAGTGGGGCTGGATTGGACACACCCTCAGGAAGCCAGCATCCAGCACCACACGCCAAGCCCTGACATGGAACCCACAGGGGAAAAGGAAGAGAGGCCGGCCTCGCAACAGCTGGAGGCGGGACACTGAGGCAGAGTTATATAAGCAGGGGACCAACTGGACTGGAGTGGCAAGAATAGCCCAGAACAGAGTGCGATGGCGAAGGGTTGTCGATGGCCTATGCTCCACGTGGAGCCAGGGGCCTAAGTAAGTAAGTAATGTGAAGTCCTGTATTTGAAATATGAGCTTGCACACAATCGATCGACCAAGTCGCTAAAAATAGCCACCAGTCATCATTGTCTACTCGGTCTTCAGTCCGCAACCAAAGAACGAACGAACGCTCAGTACGCCGTACGTTTCTCCGTACGTAGAACAACACACACGCCAACCAGAATCACCACAATGGTTTCAGATGCTATACTGTGTCTCAAAGTGACTGATTTTGATGCACGGATTAAGCTCATTCGAAGAAACGTTTTCCACAGCGTTGTTGTATGCCTGACAAACGTTTTTGCGAGCAATTGTCGTTAAAACATTTGAATTGTAGTAGCACAGGATGCCGTCGTGATTAGCCCCGCGAGCAAAAAAAAAAAAAAAAAAAAAGGAGGATTACACACAGCACGTGTTGCAGCGAGGGCCTGATTGATAAGCGCTCTTCATAACTGAGACAATAATATTGACAGGGTGGTGACAGATGACGGTGCAAAATCCCTCATCATTATCCTCTCCTCTCACCCCACCCACCCCCATCTTGGGGCAACCGGAGGCCAAAAAAAAAAAAAGTGTGTGTGTGTGTGGGGGGGGGGGGGGGGGGGGGGGGGGGGAGGGAGTAGGGGACGGAGGGGGGGGGGATGTAGTGGGTGCCTCAAGGAAGTTTATGAGGAACCTTGTTTCTAGTCTTGTTTTCAGACTCAAGATTGAGTTTGAGAGACTGTGTAAACCCAACACTGACCACAACAAATTTCTGTGTTTAGCGCAACACGAACACAAGACAGTAAATGAGATATTAGTATTGGTATGAGATCTAAGAGGACTTCCATTGTGTTAAAAAAAATCATAATATCGAAAGGTTCATAATAAGCTAAAAGGATTATGAACAAGACAAATTTAGTCCTTACTAATTTGTATATCGTAACTCGAGCGTGTTGTGAACTTCTTGGTATTTTGATCAGGTTGAAAATACATGTGTCTGCATTTTTAAGGCGCACAAATCTCCCGGAGCTGTTTCGGTGATTGTGAGTTACGATCAAGTGTGTACGCTAAAAATCCCACGTTCATCTTTCGAACAAGAGCAGGCTGTGGCCGGTGGAGAGGAAGCCAGAAATATACCGCACACAGATTGAACAGCAGAGTGGAGTTTTGCACATAAAGTAGTGCTGATCAGCAGCTACAGACTTCAACATAAGTCAAGGACCACCTTGACAGACAGGTCTAATTTTATTAAGAATTCACACACAAAAAATAGAGATCAAGGATTCTTTCAAAATTTTTTGCTGTGAAAGTGTTAAAGGGTTAACAATGCATCCTGCAAAGCTTGCTGAAGCTGAAAAAGCACCATGTGCTGCACGGACATCTTCCAGGGAATTTAGCCAAATTTGCAAGTGGTCCTTGACTTATGTTGAAGTCTGTAGTTCGGGTAACCCATTGGTGATCGGGGACGTCATATCCTCGATTACAGGAGAGGGACATCATGACTAACCGGCAGCATGCTTTCACTGCTTCGTCATCCAGCCCTACGGCGCCCTAAGCGTCTCAGAAGAGACGAACATAATATTATGTGCGCCAAGAACTGAATAGCCAACCATACCATACCATACCATACCATACCATACCATACCATACCATACCATACCATACCATACCATACCATACCATACCATATGGCGGCACTGTCTCATATTTAGGACTCTACTTATCATTAAGCTAGACCATTTTGAGCGTGCACTGCAGGCGATATAAATTGGCGACTGTGAAGCCTAGTGAACTTGGAAATAGAGCGCTGAACTAGAAATTTAAATTTAAAAAAATAATAATAATTAAAAAAAAAAGTTTGCGCGAAGTCTGCAACCATCCATGATTTTTTAATTGAAAGTTCAGCCACGGTCCTTGTTTGACCAGAAGCTTCTGTCAGTGCCAAAAGCACCTTCAGTCATAATCGTCTTCCACTGTTTTGAACTGCAACCCAAACACACAACCGAGTGTTTGTCTAACAACGGCAAGGGTTCTCGCAGCATTCCCCCCCCCCCCCCCGGCCTCCCCTGCCAATATTTTCTTCTCCTCTCATACGCTGGCTTTTCAATGTCAGCGCCAGAGCTCAGAAAATGAACAACTGTGTCAGATCATTAAACGGCTCCAAAAGCAAGAGGGCGAGAAGACTAGAATAGAATAATACACAGACAGAGAGAGAGAGAGAGAGGCGGGCGTGGAATTAGTAAGGACTACCACGGTATAGATGAACCGACCACTACACTGGATTCGGGGGGTGGGTGGGTGTTTGGGGGTTTAACGTCCTTTTCCACCACATACGGTTGATATCAAAGACGGGGCAACGACGAAAAAGCCAGCACAAATATTTTGCCCCAGCCGGGATACGAACTCACGACCCGAGCATTAGAAGTCCAACGCTCTACCATTCGGCCACCCCGGCTCCCTCACTAGTTATCCACCACTGACAAGTAGACTCGCATAGCACAATAAATGAATAAAATGTTCCAATTTTTGAATTTATGCTCCCCCCTTCAATGTGAAAACCAAAGCCCCCCCCCCCCCAATCCTCCAACCCACCCCTAGATACCAGTGAAACCCCGTCTTTCTTAACATGTTGAGTTACTTTATAGAGGTCAGCCATACGTGTACAAATCAATGCAACATTCTTCGCAAAACACTGCGGTTTCCAATACACCCACTTTAAAAGTACACGGCTTAAATTTCTACATTTACGATGTGTCCACGCAGACGGGTCGTTGCCACCACCAACTCACGCTCCCTACTGTATTTTAACTACAATAAAGTTTGATATGTTCTCTTCTCCATGCTTCTCTTCTTCCTGTCCCCTTTTTCCTAGCTCTTTTCAGCTCATTTGATATTTCTCTGCACTGAATTTCTCCGCCATGCATGATTGTGTGTAACCGTGGCTTGGCTCAGATAAGCACGCCTGTAAGTTTTTACTTATTGTGCTCAGTTACAATGCTATATATATACTGTTTGACGGCGATCTGTGCCTGAAATAAAATGTTTAAACCAAAACAAAAATACACCACCACCTCCTTACACCGCGATAGTCCATAAAACTGACGAGACGGGCGAGCTACTTGGATTGATCATCTCCCCTTTCGCTCCGCCGATCTCGCCCGACATATGCCGACAAGGGCCGAACAGATGGTGGCGGACGCCGCTCCGAAACAGACGACCATCGGTCGCGAACACGGGATGAGTCCCCCGATGATCGTCAATTAATCTGTATTAATATTCGCCCGTGTTTTTCGCGGGCGCTGGGCATGCGCAGAGCGTGCCCGGACGGGCAGATAGGCTGTGTGAGGGCCGAGGCCTTATGCTAGCGCCCCTGAGGGGGTATGCAGTATAAGAGCTGAAGGGGTTATGATGGATTTTTTTTTTCTTTCCCGACCTACGGACACACATATTGAACGAAACAGGAACTCTAAACATTCGTATACTAGTTTATTTTTCGAATACCTATTTGTGTTTTGAATGTCTACTTAGCTATTTATCGACTGTCTCTTTAATTATTATTATTATTGTTGTATAGGCGCTTTACCCAATTTCGTGAATCGGCTCAAAGCGCCGCGAACTGAACCCAACACTCACGCACACGTGAATCAGACGCATTCTCTCACACACTGGACATAAACACATTACAATCACGTGGTGCGAAGGGTCAGATCAGCTATTTAAATTTTGGAATTTAGAATGGCATTTATTTTTCAACTTTGTTGGGCTGAACATTTCCAAAGCAGTCTATGTTTCGAATATCTACTTCTCTGTTTTTCAATATGTACTCGTCATTTTTTTTTTTTTTTTTGTCTACGTGTCTATTCTTCGGATGTCTACTTGTCTATTTTCCAATGTCTTCCTATCTATTTTTCGAATATTTACTAGTCTTTTTTTTTTTCAATGTCCGTCTATTTCTTAATGTCTACAGTCTATTTTTCTCATGATTACTTGTCTGTTTTTCTATTGTCTATTTTAGGAATCATGAGACTATCGTTGCTATTGTCAGTAATATGTGGTTAGATGCTGGCTATTCAGTTGTTTCGTTGGTTTGTGAGTTCAGTGATTTGTTGGTAGCTTGGTGGTTGGGTGGGTGGGTTGGTTGGTTGGTGGAGAGGGAATTCAGGTGGGTACTGAGTGGGTGGGTGGGTGGGTGGTTGGTTGGTTGGCCAGTTGATCATTTGGTTAAGTGTCTGTTTCTGATTTTTTTTTATCCTGTTATATGCATGCTTTATTTGGACAATCATACACATTCATGTGTTTGTTTGTTTGTTTGTTTGTTTGTTTGTTTGTTTGTTTGTTTGTTTGTTTGTTTGTTTGTGTATCTGTTTGTGTTTAACTATGATCAGGACTGCAATAAATAAAACTACTCAGTGTCGGACAGCAGAAAAATAAAACAAAGTACGGTTAACCAGCAACAACATAACAATGCATGTACGGCGACTTTGGCCCATTGAGCAGCAGGGGATGGAGAGAAAAGGGGATGGGGGAATTGGGGGTGGGGGGTGGGGGGGGGGGGGGGGGGGGGGGCAGCGGATAGCGAGGTGGAGGGGAGGGTCGGTCAGGGTATCCTTGTTTGCGCATTTTGCCCGCTTCTTCACGCCAGCATCCCTTGTGTCAACCCGCACGTTTGGTGTCTGCTGTCCGCGTATGCGTAATGAGATGCCTTCTGGGGACACCATGATAATGAGGAGAGACAGACAGACAGACAGACAGACAGAGTTGCAGGGGGGGGGGGGGGACTTTTGAAGGTTTAACGTCCTTTTCCACCACATATGGGTGATATCGCGGACGGTTCAATGACTGATATTTGACCACCACAAATATTGGGGGGGGGGGGGGGAGAGGCAACTGACAAATGACAATGTTTCATTTAGTTTTGGCTTTTCTGCCCATGTAGAGGGGGTGGGGGTGGGGGTGGGTGTTTGGGGGTTTAACGTCCTTTTCCACCACATAGGGTGATATCAAAGACGGGGCAACGATGAAATAGCCAGCACAAATATTTGGCCCCAGCCGGGATCGAACTCACGACCCGAGCATTAGAAGTCTCTAACGCTCTACCATTCGACCACCCCGGCTCCCCCTGCCCATGGAGAGAGAGAGAGAGAGAGAGAGAGAGAGAATTTCACACGAAATCAGGATCTCACACACGATCTCGCTACATGCGAGATCTCAAGCTAGCTTACCGGCGAGACCCCCCGCAGACACAACAAAAGAGAAAACGAGTTCAGATCGGAACAAAGACACAATTTAGACACATTTTGATGTCAGACACTTTCCACCATCACGCTCTGACACGGCAAACAATCAATAATAGAAGAAGAAAGGTTTTTTTTTTTAAATGCACGAGAAAATGGCTGGAGCTTTTCGATGCTCACTTTTGATAGTTCGCTCGAAGCTGTCAGTTTGAACTTTTCCCGACGCACGCTCAGACGGACTACCTTTGTTCGTCAGATAATTTGTCTTTTCCCAAAAGGCTGCGCTAGGCGCAGCGAAGCTTACTAGAGGACAAAAGGCGAATAAATCAATCAGACGCCGATTTTACACCTTTATCTTTCCTGCCGCAGCTCGAGTGACATCATCAGTCCGTTTGCTCTTTTTCTTCTCTGGTGCTTCACGTCGTGTGTAGGTGTACGGTAACCAGGAGTGAGATACCAAGGTGTTCAGCAGATTTGAGTGAGGCGCCAAGGAGGAGTTCATGCCCATGTCTTGACACACAGGCATTCGTAGACTGTGTAAATAGTTAAAAATTAAATCGTATTTTCAGATGTCACACACACGCACGCACGCGCGCGCGCGCGCACACACACACACACACACACACACACACACACACACACACACACACACACACACACACACACACACACACACACACACACACACACACACACACACACACTTAGGTGTAAAGGGGGTAAAGATTCAAACGTTTAGATCTGCACGGGAATGTAGTAACTACACGTGTAAACTTACACACAGCAAGAAGAAAAGGAAACGGTAATGACTGCGAAGTGGTTGCAAGTTAAGCAAATAAATAAAGGTCGCTTTTATTTGCACACAGCAACCACAGACATAGGCCTACCCGGGTCTCGTATCCAATGCTTAACCCGGGTTGGGCCACCCGACATCCCCCGTCTCCCCCCCCCCCCCACACACACACACAAAGCCATGCTGCGCTGCACTCAAACGGGCTATGGCTTAGAGTACCTCCGAGTTGATGAGCGATACAGATCTATCTGGTTACCTCCAGCCCCCCCCCCCCCTTTAAAAACAACAACAACAACAACAACAACAAACTCTAACAACAAAAAAAGTAACCGCGGATAACCTACCCCACCTCAGTCCAAAACTAGTCAACTGGTGTCTCACTAAAATCTGGTATACACCTTGGTATCTTAGGGGGAGCCGGGGTGGCTGAATGGTTGAGCGTTGGACTTCTAATGCTCGGGGCTTGAGTTCGTATCCCGGCTGGGGCCAAATATTTGTGCTGGCTTTTTCATCGTTGCCTCGTCTTTGATATCACCCGTACGTGGTGAAAGAGGACGTTACCCCCCCCCCCCTCCCCTTCCCAACACCCACCCGCCCACTCTTGGTATCTTACTCCAAGGTGGCGTACACCTATACACGGCCTGTGCTTTGCACCTAACGGTACTGCGTTGTGAAAGCCACGCGTCAGTGAGGTTCGGACAAAGAACACTTCAAAGTGCAATTACCGTGGTCACAAACAGAATAGGAGCTCTACAGAATTTGTGCTTATTTTGACCGAGAAATGGCTTTTCAGTGTGCGTTCGGTTCAACGTATGTACGTACATCTTTGACGGCGGGGAGAATGATCATGTAGCGCTTAGACTTAAATCTGATGTCACACTGGAGTGTCCGAACAAACAGCGAACATGGTGTTTTTCCGTGTTCCTTCGTGTGACATGCGGCTACAACATGCCTTTGCCCTAATTTTTCTAGAGCGTGTTATGAGCTGTTTTACACGTTTGTTCGAAAAAATCATAGCTCAATTCCTAATCTGTGATTACACACACACACACACACACACACACACACACACACACACACACACACACACACACACACACACACACAGAGAGAGAGAGAGAGAGAGAGAGTAGTCCGGCACGTCATTACAGTTGGTCGAATGGATGAATGCTTGGTTGGTTGGTTGGTTGGTTGGTTGGGGGTTTAACGTCCTTTTCCAAAACATACGCATGATCATACGGAAAAATAAGGCCAGCACAAATATGTAGCTCCAAGCCGGGATTCGAACTCAAAACCCGAGGACTGAAAGTCCAACCGGCGCTTCACTAATCGGCTCTCCTGGCTGCCCTCTTACGTAATAATAATAATAATAATAATATGGGTATTCAAAGGACGCCCTCGGCTCCCCAAATGGTAGAGCGTTGGACTTTTAATGCTCGGGTCGTGAGTTCGAATCCCGGCTGGGGCCAAACATCTGTGCTGGCCTTTTTCTCGTTGCCCCGTCTTTGATAGTCACCCTTACGTGGTGGAAAAAGACGTCAAACTCCTAAACACCCCCCCCCCCCCCCCCCCACCCACCCACCCTCGGCTCCCTCTCGCGGGAGCTCAGGGCGCCTTACAACGAACACACACTCACTCACCCAGAAACGCACCCAATATGCCTCCACATATGCAAGCACATAATGTGCAGCATCATACACGGGCTGCCCCTGGCTTCCACCCACACACACACACGACCGGCAAGATGATGATGATATAACACAAACAAGTGCCAGACTGCATCCTGGATACTACAGCATTGTCGCCAATATGCCATTTATTAGGTCTGCAAGGGCAGTCTCCAGGGACCGTTCCCAGAGCCACGTATCATCTATAACTGTGTGGGAACGTCGCGGTTAAAGCCAGGAACTTCGATCGCCTGCGCACAGACAACAGACAGTCTTGCTGCCGAGAAGAGGGGGCGTGGCCAAGAAAATGGGCGTGGCTCTTCTGGTGTCCGTGACTGCGCTGCCCAAAGGCTGGAACTGAGAGGAACTGGAAAAAGGACAGACAACTGCCAGGGCTTTTGCCCCGAAGGCGTGAAGGTTGTCTTGCGGAGTGTCCGGTGCCCAGAGTGTACAGCATACAGCTCGTGAGTATCGGGAATATAATCCACGAAGATATATATGGGGCGGTCTGAATATTATTATACTACTACTAACTACTAAGACTCATGGCTCCAAGTGGAGCATAGGCCATCGACGACCCTTCGCCATCGCACTCTGTTCTGGGCTACTCTTGCCACTCCAGTCCAGTTGATGGTATATTATTATAGTGTAGAGGTTGGGGTTCAAGTCCCACCCAGGGCATGGTATGTGGCGCCGTTCATTCAGACCGACCGTCGGGGGTTTTCTCCGGGTACTCCGGCTTCCTGCCCCTCTGCTTTGGATACGTCCAGCCCACAAAATTCAACGATAAATGCAGTTATAAATTTGGAAACTTAAATAGCTTAAATAATGTGTTTATGTCCAGTGTGTGAGGGGATGCCCGTGATTCATGATATCATCCCCATTTCTCTCCATCGTGCCTATATATATATATATATATATATATATATATATATATATATATATATATATATATATATATATATATATATATATTTTTTTTTTTTTTTTTGCTGCCAACTCTTTGCCAGCTCCAGTGGTGTTCCTCCCAGATAATGGGTAGAATCCACGGAGGGCTCGGAAGCTGGGACAATTTTTTTTATTATGCATGATGATGGAGATGAGGATGATGATAAGATGATGCTATGGAGGTCCGTGTGATTTGGGACTGCGGGACAGGGCAGCATTCCTCGCTTCCTGTCATAAATATCCCGGCATTAACCAAGCCCGGGAACTACGGTGCTGGCCATGTAATCATCCACATCATAAGACGTGTCATACCAAGGGAAGCACCCCCCAAAGTCGCACACGTGAAGTGGGTGAATCTCGGCTGTGTGGCAACAGCCTCCCCATCGGGTCCACCCGCTCTAGGTAGGAGCCGACCCAGGTAGGAAAACTGAATCCCGCTTGCCTCGGCTGGGACTCGAACCCGGGTCTCCCGGTCCATGGTCCGAAGTGCTAACCACTACACTACGGGGGCCGGTACTATATACTTCTCTAATAGTGTAGCATGCCACTGCATCTGTAATCGCTCACATGTGGGATAGTGCGAACTTTTTGTGGCGTGCATACATTCCACATGCATTACAGCGCTTGGCTCAAAGCGCCACGAACTGAACCCAACACCCAAAAGCTCGCGTGAATCACGCGCATTCACTCACACATTAAAATCAGCTGAGACCCAAGCAGAGAACCTCTGACGTTGCCCAAAGCAAAGCTAACAACAGCCCGTACCCACCCCAAACTGAGACACTCGCCCAGCCAAGCAGCCAAAGACACATGCCAGGAACAACTTGTCCTTAAGGGCCAAAAGCCATAGGACGTAAAGCAAGCTAATGGTGATTAAAATCAGCTGGTGCGAAGACTCCAAATCCATGTTCTCTCCCATTGGTGGCGGTAGAGCCGGGAGTGTTTATCACTACTGCACCGACCTCCCCAAACTGGCCTACTCCAGGGTCTTGAAACTTCTCCAGAACACGCGAAGTACACCGCCACAGCGGTCTCCCCACCACTGCAAAAGAAGTTTTTAATTTGCGGCGCTTAAAAACAAAAACAAAAACACCTAAGTACTTTACCGCACCTTCGAACCGTGGTCTGACGGGGATCTGTTTTGACAGACATTGCTAATCAGTTTCATCGTGGCTGACCGGATGCGGTATCCCATTCTGAGAAGAAATCAAAGGAATATGTTAAGGGAGAACGCGGCACTTGAAAAACCTGAGCAGGAACAGCGGAAGAGGTCTTACCATCTGACGCTGAGAATAAGGCCGCGGTGGTTTCCAACGAGAATTTAATTATCACGTCATGTGTATTCTATTGGGTCTTTCATGAAAATTGATAAGCGTGTGTGTATTTTGCAGTGTTTAAGCAGTGCTAAAATTAATGTTTATGGCATTCCTCTTTCCAAAATACGCATTTTAAGTTGTTGGTTTGTTGTTGTTGTTGTTGTTGTTGCTGCTGCTGCTGCTGTTATTGTTTTTTGTTGTTGTTGTTTTGTTTCGGTTTTTTTGTTGTTGTTTGTTTGTTTGTTTGTTTGTTGTTGTTTGTTTGTTGTTGTTTTTTTGGTTGTTGTTTTTTTGGGGGTCTTTCATGAAAATTAATAAGCATGTGTGTGTGTGTATTTTGCAGGGATTTCAAGTTCAAAACAAGCAGTGCTAAAATTAATGTTAATGGCGCTTCTCTTTCAAAAATACGTATTGTAGGTTTTTTTCCCCGGCACTGAGTTAAACATTTTGAATGTAGTTTAAAACCTATGAAAATTGATGTTTTGAAACCAGAAGACCCGAACTTTAGCATTCTATAGGAAATATTTAAAGAGAGGTTGTTGGTGGTGGTATTTTCACCGTCAGGGTGGTTGGGGGGGGGGGGGGGTGAGGGGTAGGTGTTCAACGTCCTTTCCTCACAAAGGGTGATACCAAAGACGAAGGGGGCAATGAGTAAAAATCCAGCACAAATATTGGGCTCTCAGCCGAGATTGTTCACGATCAGTAGCAAAACTATAGCCCTGTACACAAGTCTTTGTTTTCCTTTTTAATATGTATCTTTTTAAACCTTGTCAAAACTTAGTTCAAAAGTACATGTCAGGTGTTAAATAGGTGTTGTGGGGTTTGGGTTGTTTTGTTGTTGTTTTTTTTGGGGGGGGTTGGCTTTTTTTTTTTTTTTTTGGCTTGGAGTAAAACACACTCACCCTGCGTTCTTCATTCATCAGGCTTTGCGAAACAACCATTTCACCAGACGGTTAAACATACGAGACAATAACACGACTCCACATCAGACCTGACAGACGAATGATGACTTTCGCCCACCCGTTCGCAGAATTTGCCCCCATAACGAGAACTGTGGGAAATAAGAAGAAGGTGGGAGGATGAGGGGAGGGGGAGGGGAGGGGGGAGCGTTATGAGGCTGGTAATAGCTAGCAATAGATCGATAACTGATCTCTCTCTCTCTCTCTCTCTCTCTGAGGAAAGGGGCTGGCGGAATTTGTCAGCCTGTAGACGTGTCCTCCACAATAAGGGCGATGTTGCTGGTTCTGGCTCATTATGACGGGGAACTGAGGTGTACGGAACATTGCCAGGGTATACCAAGAGGGCGTTATGTTATGTTATGTTATGTTATGTTATGTTATGTTATGTTATGTTATGTTATCCCTGAAGTTTTATTTGCGCCACTACCGCTCGCAGACAGCGCGTTCCAGGGTGCAAGAGTGCAATACAAGTCTCTGGTTACACACAGGTACGTAATTAAGAGTAAGAACAATGCTGATTAAATTGGAGCACCCCAGCTAACTCCCCCCCCCCCTTCTTCCGCCCCATTTCTTGTTTTCTGATCGAGAGTTTTGTTGGTTTGTTTGTTTGGTTTTTGTTGTTGTTGTTGTTGTTTGTTTGTTTGCTTGTTTTGGAAGGGGTTTGTTGTGTGTGTGTGTGTGTGTGTGTGTGTGTGTGTGTGTGTGTGTGTGTGTGTGTGTGTGTGTGTGTGTGTGTGTGTGTGTTGTTGTTGTTGTTGTTCCTTAATCAGTAAACGCACAAAGCTGTCTCTTTCTGTTTCTCTTCAAATCTCTGGTTCTCAAATCTCTGTCTATCCCAGCCCACCAACATGTCATCGTCCACAGCACAGTTTACTCATTTTCTACAAAGTTCCCACAGAAGGGACAGGAAATCGCCAATTTTCGCGCCCTCCTCGCAGTTACATCACCGGTTCACCTGAGGCTCTTTTGCCCAACGCCAGTCGCGCGTGTAGTATTGTGCCCACCTGGACCAGTTGCGAGGCGCCGGACCCGTAACTGCGGGACTCCTGCTGCGGATGGTGCGACGTTGACACACCCACCAACCTTCCCGCCCCAAGGTTTTCAACATGGAGCTTGAGTTTGAAGCGTCTCACAACCGAGCCAGCAGGACCTTCGGAGGTTTTAGTTGGACTACTGCTGCTTGTGGACCGTGTAATAGCTGTTAGGCACCGTGTCAACACCAAGGAACTAGAGACAGTTTACGTCTTTGTGGTCAGCACGCAGGGTGATTGATCACACAGTCAATGAGGTTCCTAAACCTTTGGTGTGCGCTGAGCCATCGGGGAGAGGCCGGTGGGGGTGGGGTGGGTGTTTGGGAGTTTAACGTCCTTTTTCACCACGTAAGACGGGGAGATGCGCTCTAAGCTATTTGCTAATAATGATAACAACAATAGAATGTTTATTTAGCGCCTAACCGTATACAAGCTCTAGGCGTTTTGCATAAAATATTTATTTAATAGACAGATAAAACTACTGGGTGAGAGGCTGATTAGGAATTTGTCTTCAATGATCTTGACTGATCTTTACATAGTCTCTCGAAGAAGCGGGTCGTAAACGGGGGAAAAGAAAAACCCCTCAGTCACAACAGGCACCCAGCCAAAATGATTGCCCAGTCTCATTTTTCACAGGCAATTCTGAAGCCCCTTTCACACACACACACACACACACACACACACACACACACACACACACACACACACACCATAGAGAAAGAAAAAAGCAAGGAAAAGCAAACAAGCAGAAAAATTCCCCAGTCTGAAGTGTCTGCGGACGGACGGACACGCACGCGAACAAACAAACAAACGTACACACTATACGCACACACAAACATCACTAAAAGCTAAAAGCTCTAGAACACTGGCCACTGGCTTCAACACGTCAACTCTCCAGGCAGCCCGGCACAAGGAAAAGAACCTCTCACTGTGACAAGGTTATAACGTTAATTATTCTCTCGTGCTGCTTAATCCGACAATCTGCTCGCGATCAGTGTCACAATTCAACCCTGCAGTGCACCTCCCTCGTCAACTTACATTCAAACTTCATCGACCGTATCATCGTTTCCCTCCTCAAAACTGATTGTTTTCACCAAAGGAGGTCCCGCTGTTGATTCTTCTGGTCGGCCTTAAACACCTCGGTATGGTCTGTCAGCTTGCTTCAGTGAGCTGGAACAATGGGTGGGTGTTTAGAGTGAGCGTGTCATATCGTTAACCCACTGCGACATGGAGTAGACTATGCTTGTCCTTACGTCCTCAAGCACTTTGGAGAGGCGTACGGGGGAAAGGGGGTCTAGCTTCAGCAGTCATCAGGAAAAAAGGGTCTAACTGTCTCTCAAATCTGAAGCGGTTATGCCCTTTTCGCAGATTGGTGTGATCGTAATGAACGCGTTCCCTGCTCTAACATACTTTGGAAAAAAGGGGGCTAAGAACCGGTCAAATCCACGACGCTTAGTCCCTTTCTCTATGACGGTCAGAGTTGGGAGCGCGTTCCTAGTTGAGAACAATATACCGATCAGTGCCTTGCGTCTGTGACAGCTCTACTCGGTGCATGATCGGTAGTGGCGTGAGTGCCTCTGTATCCGTGACGATGTATGGGCCGTGCGCGCGTGTCGGGGAGTTGAGGATCAGCGGATTATCGCTCTGGTCGATTACCCTCAAGTGGATTTAGACGAAGCGTGTTGACACTAGGCGAAACGAGAACCCCGCGAGGGCTGGACGAGGGGTGGGGGTGGGAGACGAGGGGTTGGGGTGGGGGATCCCCGGGCTGGAGGGCTGGGGTTCTTGGGGTTCTTCGTAGGAGGGAGAGAGAGGAGGGGGGGGGGGATTCGGGGTAGAGGGTAAAGGGTACATGTACTTGGAAATTGGTCTGAGATGGATAAGTATGGCTGGGACTTACCCGGATCTCTCAGTCTCCCACCGTCTACACTACGGGGACTGGCCAAAGACGTATTCTTGGTGTCACTGCCAACGTCTCGAAAATTTGCGCAAAGACCAATTCGAAATTAAATACTCCTGCCTCACGACTACCGTGAAAAATATGAGTATTCTCAGACGACAGCTAATAACCCTTGTGGCCGATACAGCGCCACCTGTCAAACTCCCCAACAGCCGCCAGCTATCTCCCACCGTTATATTAATTTACCAAAACCCCCTGCCCCCTTGATCCATGGCCACCACCAATATGATCCTCAGTGACACAGCCACGAGCCACTGGGGCCAGTCAGCGCCGTGCTAACATCAGGCTTCTCTGAGCCTCCGTAGGACGCCTCTCCAACCAGAGAGTGACACGTGTCACAATAGCAAATCGCGCCTAGGGTGTGACTGGCACAGCAGGGCTGTAGGTAAATCCTATTGTGGCTCGCTCACTGTCCGGTATTGTCCGTGTGTGACCCGTCCCTGCTCGCCCCGTGTCCATCGCAGTGGAGGGGTGAACAATGGTGGGGAGGGGGGAGGGGGAAGGGGAGGGGAGGGGGTGGGGGTGTCAGATACAATCAGGCTCGTTTGCTTTTCCTCCCTGTGTGGTGCTCTTCTCAGCGGTGCGTGTTAAGACTCTTTTGCGCTGGAGTGTGGCAGGTTGAGGGGGGCGGGGGGAGCTGAGGAAGGGTGAGCGAGAAGGGGTGGGGATGGGCATAGACGATTGACTGAGCTGATCTGGTTTCATTTTATGAAAAAAAATTAGAGTTTAAAAGTCATAAATGGAGTGATGAGCTAGGATAAATTGTACAGAATCATTCTGGTAACATCTTTTGTTTGTTTGTTTGTTTGTTTGTTTTGAACATGCACACCCAATGAAAGAGTCATTCCGATCGGACGGCAACAGTCATGTCTCTTCTCTGTCAGTAGTTTCAAACATGACCTCAACAAAGCTGACTTGAAGTGCAAACTAAAAAAAAAATAAAATAAAATCTAAAGTGTGTTTATGTCAAGTTATAATAATCTCTGTGTGTGTGTGTGTGTGTGTGTGTGTGTGTGTGTGTGTGTGTGTGTGTGTGTGTAACCGTGAACCAAAATACCCTTTATAATTCTTTTTTTTATTTTAAACAAATCTGTTTTATATGCGGCCAGATCCCCGTCAAGCCTATATATTATTGGACCTGCAAAATACAAGCCTTCTTTTTCTCACTAATCAGACCAGATCAGCCATGCATGTCACACCCTCTCCCTTTTCTCACCGCTACCCCCATAAATACCGCTGACTTTTAGTGCCGGACTAAATGTCAACAAACTACCTTCCACTGAACTTTGTATGCAAGCGGAACCCTCGCGAAAATAAAAAAAGCGACAAAATGGCTGCCCCCGTATCAGATCAGCACCACTCGCAGGTCACGTGCCGATCACGTGCCCTCGGATGAGCCAGTCAAGCGCGGGACAATGACTTGGGGATCGCTAGCCCATTAACGTGATAAAAAGCTCATAACTTTGTTAGTGGAAGTCATAATAGGTCAGATAGAGCGCATCAGGCCACGTAGAGTTGAGGCAAAAGAGGGGACGCCTATTGTGTGAGTTTTGAATGAGGAGTATTTGGATCTATCCCTCGGGAGGTGGCTGAAGGGATGGCAGGTTAGTAAGATATGGTTGTGCTCATTTGTACCAGCGGTCGGGGTCGTCTAAAATGAAATATTAACGACGAAACAGTCAAGCCAGGCTAAATGATATGCAGAGCTTTCACGAAATATTAGTCGTGTGAGATTTAGGACGCTGGCGCCACGCGTGAATAAAAAAAAACTGTGAAAACTGTTGTTTGTTCTTTATTGTTTTGTTGTCCTGTTTTAAATTTTCTTTGTTTGTTGTTGCTGTTGTTGTTCAGCCGCGAATTAGTCTTAATTGGTGCTTGCGCGGCTTAAAGCCCGAAAAACTCACTCACTCCCTCACCCTGTTGTTGTTGTTGTTGTTGTTGCTGTTGTTGTTGTCGTTTGTTTGGGTTTTGCTGTTGCTTTGTTTTGTTTTGTTGTTTTAATTTGTTTATGATTTGGTTTGGTTTGTTTTGTTTTGTTGTTGTTTTGGGGTGCGGGGTTTTCACTGGATGTGCGAAATAAGACGTGACTTTTCGTAGTGAACACCATATACTAGCTGATAAAATGAAAAGAAACTCTCACTTGACGATGAACACACACACACACACACACACACACACACACACACACACACACACACACTCACACACACACACACACACACACACACACACACACACACACACAATGGTGCTTACTTTGGAACCTGAAAAGAATTTACAGTAATAGGCGAGATACAATTTTTTTAATTAAAAAATCTATGAAAAAGGTTAATTTCAAACGTGACGGATTATTAATGGGGTTTTTTTGTTTGCTTGTTTCCTTGTTTTATTGAAATCGTTAAACTTTCCTTTTGCCTTTTGCTTGGGTGGGTGGGTGGGTGTTTGGGGATTTAACGTCCTTTTCCACCAAATACGGGTGATATCAAAGACGGGGCAACGATGAAAAAGCCAGCACAAATATTTGACCCCAGCCGGGATACGAACTCACGACCCGAGCATTGAGAGTCCAACGCTCAACCATTCGGTCACCCCGGCTCCCCGCCTTTTGCCTGATCAGCCCCTCCCCAGCTTCATTTCACTGCTCGTCATCCACGCAACATCCGCTTCACTAACCACACATCACCACAGCTGTCGTTAACCATTACGAAACAGGGGAGAATCCAGTCAACGTATTTGGGTGTCATCGTCATATGATCATCAGTCCCTCTCGTAACACGCCTCACCACCCCTCCCTCTTTCCTGGTCACCTCTGCGTGACGGAGTACGTTGAACACCTGCTCAGTGAACACGGAGGTACCAGAGCGCAGAGCTCTTGGGGTGTTCAGTTCACAGGTAGCTCGTCGTCGGCAGTGCTGGATTTCACAGTTTGCGGCAAATAGACTCTGTGACAACTTCCGGTCAAGCGCACAAAGTGACACGCTGTCAGTAGCGTCCTTGGGCACGGCTGTTTGAGAACGTTGCCAAATTTTATTTAGAACTGTGTTTTCTGTCGGAAAGCTTCTTGTAAACAGTGCACAGCTTGTTCTGAAGGAAAAAAAAATACAGTTCCAGTGTTTACTATTTTCATTTTATTTTCTTAAACTGACTTTATCTCCGTCTTTTTTGGCATCGCCTCTGTATCCTAAAACTGAATCATACATATAAGCCACATAAGTCTCACATTGACAACTTTTCTATTTTTCAAAAGGTTCAGCGTAGAAGGTGGGTGTTTCGGAATTCAACGTCCTCTACGACCACGTAGGGATGATATCAAGGACGGGACAACAGGAAAAAGGCCAGCACAAATATTAATTTTGTCCTCGGCCCGGATTTGAACTCACGACGCGAGCATTGAAAGTCCAAGACTCTACCATTCCGCCATCCCGGCTCCCCGTTCACCCCAGAGGCCACACCAAAAGGCCAGCAAAAATATTTGGCCTCGGCCGGGACTTGAACCCACGACGCGAGCTTTGAAAGTCCAAGACTCTACCATTCCGCCATCCCGGCTCCCCGCCGTTCACCCCAGAGGCCACACCCTAGAATGATATAATGATCACTCATTCACGTCCTTGTGAGCAACACGGACCCAAAAAAGACCAAACCAGCTCCTTCAGTCATTCAAAAAGAAAATTGTAATCAACACCACAACGCACACGACACCAAATTAAGCGAGTGCGGCAAAAAAAAAAAAAAAAAAACATCGTGCGCAATTTCTTCCAACTCCTTCACTTCCATTGTTGTTCCTTCTCAGCTGGGTCTTTGAAACGTGCAGGAAATCACGCCAGAACTCAAAGAGAAACCTAATTACCAGGTTTTCTCTGACTGATTAGCTCTGACTAGCTCTGCCACTTTCTCGCGACAAGTGAAGCCAAGTTTTCGCCAGGAACATAATTCCAAAAGTGATCAACGGGGTCTTTGCATGATGAGGTGGCTGCAGTACCACGCGATTCTAACATTAGGAACCTCGTTGCAGGGACAGGAGCGAGCGAGAGACGTGCGAAATCACACCTGTGACCTTTCCTTCCGCGGTCGTCAGTATGACAATTATCAGGTGTTTGAGTGCAGGCGGAAAGGACACAAATTGACCTGTGGGGTCATGTTTGGTGTAAATTTGAGGTACCCTGTGCTAGTTTGCAGCTATTTTGGTTGGCACAAAAAAGCGTGATTTTCGTGAATTTTGTGTTATGTAGGTCAAGGTGCATGCCAGGCGGCCGCAACAAAAGCTGGGACGTTTTGCACAGAGGTCGAGCACAAGTGACGTAAGCGGGCTTGTGTGAACTGGCTCTGCTCGCTGGCCTAAACAGAAAGTAGACGTGCATTACTCCAGTGCGGCCTGAGCGGAAAGGAGACATTCATTTTTTTTATCTCCTGCCTTGAATGATCTGTGCATGGTAATTTTTGTTTGTAGCTTGAAGCATTTTTAGGGGTGACTATGATGCCTGGGGCTAATAGGGAATATACAGGCATTTGGAGACCTCGTTCATTTGTGTCCTTTGGCCTGCAGGAAAGTACCAGATAGACTATTACGAAAGCACAAGCTCAGTCACAAGCACAACTATTCCCAAACAGAATTTTTCCTATATAAAACCTAGTAATTGTAGCAGTAGTATCTTTATTGATTAAATCAATCAATCAATCAATGCAATCTTTATTATCCCAGAGGGAAAGTTGGGTTTGGTGGACAAACAAACCAATAATACACATCAAAATAACATAAGATAATACACAATAAACACAACAGTTATATAAAGAGGTTTCTATAAATTAAAAATCACATAAAACAGTCTTGGTATTAAGGTATAATATAATATTACATAATCTAAAATAGCTGTGATCTGCCAGGGAAAGTGACTGCCTGCTTGATGCCAACTACAACTGCAGAATTTTTTTTTTTCTTCTGTTTTGTTATCCCTTTCAGAAAATTCTGGTCGCTTTCCCTGGGGAAAGCGCATCGCCACAGCAGCGCCCACCTAACTATTTGATTCATTTATTTATTCATATATATGCATTTAGATAAATTTATGTATACCGGGTGGTTTAAAAAGGCACTGGGAAAATGCGTAACATAAGTTTTTAAAAAAAATCATAAATGCAGAAAATATTCACCAGAGGATCGCGCACTGCAGGTGTCGTGGGCGCACAATTCTGTGCGATTAATTTTCCTCTTCGTCGTTTTCACTGCTCGTTCAAACAGCATTCAGGGTTCACCCGCGGTCGCGCAAACTTAACACAAAGTAGCAAGCCACCTACATTCGACTTCAAACAGAGCAGTGCGAATAAACAGCAAAGCGCAAAAATCCAATTCGAGTGCACCGCAACAATAGTTTTGCATTCATTTCACCGTTACCCTGTGTGGTGTGCCATATCTGAGCACTGACCCGATAGAAAAAAAACCGGAGTTGTCTTTTCTTGTTGAAAAAAAAGTTTTTCCCTGTTGCCAGAAACGCTATGCAATTCTGCTGTTATATGCAGAAAAAGAGGCTAAGTGTTTATCGAACCTGTGGAGTTTAAGCCTATTTACCAGACAGCGATGGAAAGTTCCTCTCTAAAGTTCGCGACAACGGAAGAGCGAGAGTGGATACAGCGGCTGATATTCTTCCTCGCTGTTCTTGACACCGAAAAAGGGGACTTCCGATGCGCTTTAAAAGTGAGCCATTAGCCATAGCTCGCTGTGTTACGGCGAAAAGTGTGCTTTCGCGTTTTTCTGAAAATGGCATGTAGGTGCTGGTCCCCTGTGACTCCTCGTTCAAAAGTCAGGCGAGATGAGCGACAAAAAGCCCGCGTTAGCAGCGTGTTGACTTTTTCAGTTCTCTCGCTGTCCCACTCGTAGCGGAGCGTAATTTCTCATCTCAGCTTCTCAATAGGGCACCCGACGATTCGAAACACATCACTGTTCCCGGGCTTTTGTTTCGGACACAAGCGGCCGCGAGGTGTTTTGTTTTTGAGTGAAGCGGCCCCGCTGAAAAGGAAGTCCCCGAGCGAGATGCATGCCGGTACTGACGAGGCCTGGGACCCGTGCGGTGCCTAGCCGAGCGCGCCAGTGACAGTGGAGTCCCATTTCCAGCTTGAAAACGCGTTCGATTAGCGTGGCAACTCAGCATACACCCTAGCTGACACCTCCAAATTACTACAGGGGTTTTGGAACTGACAATGTCCCGCTAAAATATTGTCACCTTTTTTTGGCGTATCGGTTATGCGTGTCTGTGCAGAACCTGAACTGTTGTGAGTCCGCGAGTTCAGTCGACGCACGCGAAATGACTCAGCCAAACTCACGATACTTATTATGCCGTGCGCAGATCTAAAGCCGATCACTAGGAACATGTTGGCGTTACAGTCGTCACCCTAGCAATAGGTGTACTTTCACTT
>JACVVK020000457.1:52500-192500 GCA_018292915.2 Batillaria attramentaria | reverse complement strand
AACCCCATCACGGACAGCGCCAACATCTGTCCTCAGTCGGCCCTAACGACCTGTAATTCACTTTTGATTCTCACCGGGGCCACATCGCTTCTATCAGCACTTTCTCGCTCCGCGCCGGCGCAGGCAGCGCCTTATCGACCCAAGTACCCCCTGATTTATCGCTCCGCGCGTTCAAATAGTTCCACGGATCATCGGTCAGGACTCGGGCGGAGGAAGATGGGGGAAAGGGGGATGGAGGGGGGGGGGCAAGGAGGAGGAGGGGGAGAAGAGGTGATGTGGTGATAGCAAATGACTAGACCAGTTACTAGAATCAACTGAAGACTGAAGATCGGTAAGTTAAGAAGCAATTACTGAAGGAATACGGATGAAACTGCTAAATGGTTTATTGTAAAGGATGAAAGACCACTACCTACCATAAAGATAGGGAAAATGTTTATTTTTGTTTGTTTGTGGATTTTTTTAACTTCCATTTTGGTGAGTTATGAAAAGGCATTACCGCTGGGATCAACACGGATTAAAATATTTTTTTTAGAAAAAGCAATAAAAAAAAAACCACGGACAAACACCTGTAACACATAACAATATCGCGGCACCATCTTGTGATTAGAGTTGGTATCCTGCGTACTCAGTTACACTTACAACAAAGGATACATAGGTTACCCATATTTCGATACCCCCTATCCACTCTCTACCCCCGGCAACTCCCCTCTACTCCTCCTCCTCCTCCCTCACCCGCCATCCCCGTCTCTCCCTCCCCGTCCCCACCCTCTCCCATCCACCCACGCGCCCAACCCAACAACCCATTACCAAAAAAAAAAAAAAAAGTCATATCGCTTCAAAGGAGGAAGCACCGAACGAAAAACAAAATCTGTCACCACGCTGTCACAAATTTCAATCGGATGACAAAATCTTGCGTTAGGGCGCACCTCGTCTCATTGATTACAACGCACCCACGTCGCCACCAGGCGCTCAAAACATTGTGAACCCGTTAACTGCCAATAAAAATTCGAGTCGGGCAGACGTTTCACGCTTAAGCTGCGAAGCGTAAGGTGGAGGGTGATTGTTTTCGCGTCGTTAATGGCCGTGCTCTTGGAAAAGTGATTAATCTGAGATCCTCTTTCCCTAAAAAAAAAAAAAAATGTGTCGAGTGCGATTCTTTTCACCTCCTCTTGCTGATCGCCCGGCCACCTTTGTCGGGGAGTTGCGCCCCCTCCCTACCACCCCCCCCCCCCCCCCCCCCGCTTGAAGGGTGTGATCTTCCAGTGTTTGGAGCTGAGTTTTTGTCTTAGTCGTTAAATTCAAAGACACACGCCAATTTCTCAGCCATGCTTTTTGTAAAATGGTTTAGATGAGCACGTATATAAGTTTTACTTGTTGTGCTCTTTTCAACGTAATACTGTTTACTGCTTGACGGTGATCCGGCTTCATTGAATAAAAATGTTTAAACCAAAAGACACACTGCATGACTCTTGCTCACAAAAAAAGCAAATCGTATCACACATTACACTGTCTGTAACACACACACACACACACACACACACACACACACACACACACACACACACACACACACACTCACTCACGCACGCACGCACGCACGCACGCACGCACGCACGCACGCACGCACAACTCGTCTTTCCATTGACTTTGACATTATGTTTTTATTTCTTAAGGGTTTTGTTGGTGTTTGTTTGTTTGTTTGTTTGTTTGTTTGTTTGTTTGTTTGTTTGTTTGTTTGTTTGTTTGTTTGTTTGTTTGTTTTTGGGGTTTTTTGGGGGGGTCGGGATTGTTTTGTTGCTGTTTTGCTATTCTGCTTCTTTCTTTAAGTTTTACTATCACCTCAAACAATTCCAGTATCTACACTGGCCACAAACACAGTCTCCATACCCACTTCACATCCACCTCCCCCACACCCCCACCCCCACCCCCACCCTCACCCCATTCCCTCCCTCCCATACGCCACCTCTTACAATAAGTGATCACAAGAAATTGGCCCGGTTCCTTTGAGTTTGGACTCGGGTTCACGCATCCACTTAATTCCGCGAAATTAATTCCTTGTCTGCTGAAAACCTGGTGACTTAGAGTCCGCCGAGACCGGCTCCAGGGTCTGTTTGACTTGGTCGTCGTCGCGCTCCTGGTGGTGTTAGACCTTCGCCTCGTTCATTTCTGCCACGGCCGCCGCCGCCAGGGAATTCAAGATGGACGCCGGGGTTGACTGGTGGTCGGTGTCTTGGGCACGATGTTGAAGGCGGCAGTTGTAGAGACCTGTGAGAGTTTTGGCTGGGAGGAGGACGGTATGTCGCCCAGCGAAAGAACGAGGCTATTCATTTTCTGGCAGGACACAAACTTGGTTTGAAAAGAAATTTCTTGCTAAAATTGCAACCGGTTCGGCATGCGTCAGCAAATTGTGGATGCTCGTTGTTGTCGTTGTTGTTGGTGTTGGTGGTGGTGGTGGCGGTGGTGGTAAGTTGGAGCTGAGTTTGTCTTAGTCGTAAAATTAAGTCACACTGCACTGCATGACTCTTGATCACAAAAAAGCAAATCATACCACACATTTCACGGCTTGTTACACACACACACACACACACACACACACACACACACACACACACACACGCGCACGCACACGCACACGCACCCCCCCCCCCCACACACACACACACACACGCACGCGCACGCACACGCACACGCACGCCCCCCCCCCCCCCACACACACACACACAAACTGAGGATGCTTGTGTTGTCATTGTTGGTAGTGGTGGTGGCGGTGGTGGTGGTGATGATGGTGGTGGTGTTTTTGTTGTCGTTGTTGTTGTTTTGTCTTTTTTTCGGGATAGGAAGTAGGTTCTGCTTTGCAACATTAAATCGATCACGTTGTTCGAGCGTTTTCAAGAGGAGCGGTATGTCTCTAGTGGGACTTAACGAATTGAGGCTCGCTGTGCCTCGGCCCGTTAAACGAGAGTTGGCGAGTCTTGGGTGCGGAATCTAAAAGCAAGTTCGCCCTCAGAACGCCCACCCAGCTTTGCTTCAAGAGTGTCTCAAGTACACTAGCAATGATGATTACGGTTTGCAACATTTGAAGGACTCGGCAGCCGATGAAAAGTGTACCAACGGCAGTTTAGACCCAAACCGGGGGAGGAGGTGGTTTAGTGGTTAAGACTTAGTCAACAATGCGAGAAGTCAGGTTCAAGTCCCACTCGGGCCGAAAATTTTTTCTTTCTCGTTTGTGGCACCGTTCTTGCGGGCCGACCGTCGGGGGGTTCTCTCCGGGTACTCCGGCTTCATCCCCCCTCTGCTTTGGAAATGTTCAGCCCACAATATTCAGATGTCCAGTGTGTGAGAGAATGCGTGTGATTCGCGTAAGTGTGCTTGTTGGCTTTAGCTCGCGGCGCTTTGAGCCAAATATTTGGGATAAAGCACCTACATTAATTCGATTAGTACATGTAGTAGTAGTAGTAGTAGTAGTAGTAGTAGTAGTAGTAGTAGTAGTAAAATCACGCTGGTCAAAAAAAAAAAAAAAAAAAAAAAGCAGCAGACTTGAAGGAAGCACACGATGAAAAGTGACAGAGCCATGCCACGGCAGTTTAGATCCAAAACCACACCAGTACAAAAACATGCAAGCACACACAAGACTTGAAGTGAAGCGAAAGCTTGCTGAACGTGGACACTGAGCTCTTGCCCAAAGTCTCCCAGGAGATGGCCCTGTTTGCTGTTGTCGCGTTAGGGGCACACGGGACATATGGCGCCCCCTATCACCCCGCCATCACGCTCCACCGCGGCATATGGGATCCGCCGTCATCGGCACGAGTTGTCTCCCTTCGTCAGCTCCAGTTACCCGCCCTGTAATGACGGCGACAGCACGCGCACGTTAAGACCGTGATTCCCCAAGGATCTGGGCGCCTCTTTCTCTGAACGCCGTTCGCTGGGGACTTGCCCAAAGGATCATGATGCGTTTTCTGTCTTCCCTCGTTTGCCAGTAGCTTTTGTTGGTGGAAGAGAGAGAGAGGGAGGGGGGGGGGGGGCTAGCTGGTCCTTTTGGCAAAATGTGATCAATGAGGATGATCAGAAAGAGAGAGAGAGAGAGGGAGAGTTATGGATGGCACATTGGACAGTGGACTGCTTCCATTCTCCCCGAGGTGTAAGAAACACATGTCAGTCTCCGTTTTAATTAATCGGAAGTCTTCTTTTTTTATCCTTGTGTGTGTGCTCAGACTCGTTAGCAATATTATTCATAGGCGGCGGAACCGGGAGGCCCTCCCCTACCCCCCCCCCCCTTTTATTTTATTTTATTTATTTGTTTAATTTTATTTTTTTGGTTCGTTTTTTTTTTTTTTTTTGGGGGGGGGGGTTGGGGTTGTTTTGTTTTGTTTGTTTGTTGGTTATTGTTTGTTGTTTTCTTGTTTGGTTGTTGTTGTTGTTGGTTTGTTTGTTGTTGTTGTTGTTTTTTGTTGTTTTTTTGTTGTTTGTTTTTTGTTTTTGTTTGGGTTTTTTTGTGGGTTTTTTTTTGTTTTTTTTTGGGGGGGGGGTCAGAGTATCCCCCTCACTAAACTTCTGTGGACAAGATACGAGAGGAAAACAAAACAAAACCAAAAACAACAACAACAAACAAACAAAAAACTCCGAAAAAATGATAAGTAAGAAGAAAAAGAAAAGAAGACTCCCCTCTCCCACCATTCCCCCCAACCCCGTCTCCTTTGTTGGTTTGTATAAAAGGACCACTTCAACATCACTAACGCTTCACTGCATGCTCACGTGCTCAAAGTACACATCAATAAAACCTCTCTCTCTCTCTCTCTCTCTCTCTCTCTCTCTCTCTCTCTCTCAGCTCTAATTTACTATAATTACCGCCATTGCAATACCGTTAACGTGCACTTGTTTGTTGACCCCTGAGCATTATTATAAGCCTAGCTTGTTCATGCTCAGAAATTGTTATTTACTTTCAAAAAAAAAAACAACAGTATTGCAATAAACTTGTTTAAACCAATAAAACCGCATGAAAAAATGCATCTCCTCAATTATACACGGTTTGCCTATCCTCTAATCTGTAAACATTGGAGTCGCGTGATATTTGCGACGTCTGGCCAGACCGACCACTGTCCGGCAGCTGCAAAAGCAGTGACGTCGCCCACGAAGTCGTCGATTTTGATTTGAGTGATTCTGACGTCCCGTGTTCTGGGACCTGCCACTTTCCGGGTCGAGCCATGGCTGACCCCTGTCACCAGGGAGCAGGATCTGTCGCCTGGAGACAATGAGGAGGCGTGGTCAGCTGACCACCGGCCGTCAGGCTTGGGTTAACAGGGGTTAATCGCGCGTGACCTGCCCGCCAGGTAAGTGACCACCGCGACCCTGGTCAGATGGCATGTGGCTCTTAGAGATGATGATGATGAGAGATGAGGATGATAATGATGACGACGATGATGATGCGTATGACGACGACGACGACGACGATGATGATGATGATGATGTGAGTTTACGCGGAAATGGACAACACAGTGTTTATATATATGTGTTACACGCACAGTGCCACTATACAGCAGAACTGAAGCTTTGCTTGGCTTCTATTGCCCGCCACAAAAATGATAAGGGACATCATACCAGAACATTTAAGACAACTAGGGACTTATTTGCAAATATAGCGGACAGACAGCGGGAGTAGTAGACAGATGTGCACAGAATGGACGGGACTGGAGCGGCGACAATGCCGATGAATCAGTGATGTGGACCAGTTCGTCATAAGTGGATAACGCTTGCATGGAGTTCTGGGGACAAAGGTGAAAGACGAAAAATGTGTACCTTGTTTCCTCCTGCAAGGATGAAGAATTAGTGCATAGGTCTTAGAATTAGGTACAGAGCTTCTACCTGAAAAAAAATTGAAGGTTTACTCCGATCTGGGGCAATCGGACATAAACTTGGCATGAAACAGACTGTTGGTCACATGAACGTCGCATGAAACGGCCTTTTGGTCAAAGCCCCAAGTCGTTGCATCGCCCTATCATCATCTCAAGTCAGGTGTCATACAAACTAATCCCCTCCCCCTTACCTCTCCCGAAACTGATGATAATGACGGACCGTGACCGTGTCGGAGAGCGGGACGCGAAAAGAGGCGTTGAAGCTACAGAATCGGACTCCGGGTGTGTCAGCAACTCCCCAAATGGCAGCTGGTGAGACCATGGGAAACCAGGCTGGACTGGGTCCTTTTCACAGGACTTGACTGTTATGTAGCTCTGTGGTCTGTTTAGAGGATGCCTGAGAAATATGTCCGGAGTACCAAATGAGTTGACCAAAGATGCGATCTATATCTCAAGAGAGGCGCTCTCGTTTGTTGGGTACGGCTTTAAACACACGTGTGTTACGGTCTGCATAAGCTTGCTGTCTTCAATCCTCTACATGTCCAGTATTTTTTTTTTTTGTAAGTATGTGTGCCTGGTTCCTCATTGCTTCCATGGTAAAATTTTAAAGGTGCACGATTTTTGCGTAGTTCGGTTAATGCTTCCAAACTGCATGGCCTTACCCGACCCATGCACATGAAGGACTAAGGACGCGATCCTTTGACAGATTTTTTATAATCCCTAGGACATATTACTGTGTCATGACTCTACTCAAATGCTATGTCAGCTCATGTATGTTCAAGCATATAATGCATGCGGCATGTTGCACTTGTCTTTGTCAATGTACAATATATATTACCAAAAACAGAATTTTTTTTTAAAAAAAAAAAGTGTGTTGAGACAAATCGTATTCTTCCTCAACGAGTTTATAGGTTTATAAATTATCATTTATTACTTGCATTTTTTGTGATTGTCAACCCTCTGAAACCCCTATGTGGTGGAAAAGGACGTTAAACCCCCAAACACCCACCCACCCACCCACCCTCCCTCTGAAACAGACTCCGTTCAGTCATTTGCAGAGATTCTACAGTGGTTGTAGAAATGTACAGACTGCATAAGAATGTCATGAAACGGAAGCTTTTAGGACAGTTTTCTGGTTGGTTGACTGGCTGAATGGTTGTTGGGTTGTTCGATTGTTTGTTTGTTTCGTAAAGTTCCCCACAAATAACGATCTGCTGCCAAACACTCTTATGGTCAAAAATATTGACGACTGACCAAATTCTCCAAGACTGTATGTCCTTTTTCTTGAACAATCCGAGCTTCATTCTTCAGCCTCTTCAGTTATACGCTGATTTGAACTTCCATCTCCACTGGCTTCAGTCTGTCTCTCCCCAGAACAGCCAAACGAAAATCCTGCAGGTGTGCGGGCGTGAAGGTTCCTCAGTTGTCCCCCCTGTGTAGCTCAGTCACACTTCTCTCCCCTACGTGCCTTTTGTGGCGCTGTAAGCATCCAGCAAATAACACGATTAATCGCCTAGATGGTGGCGTAACCAGCCCGCTGCCAATTTGCGCAGAAAGGACCGAGGCGACGAGCTGGAAGAAAGACGACCTTGTGGAATCACAGGTTAGAGCCGCTGGAGCGAGGAAAATTAGGGACCTGGCGATTCTGTCAAATTTGCCTGGTTTGTTCACTTCACCCTTATCCTCTGCTCTCCTTTGCTCTGTGTGTGTGTGTGTGTGTGTGTGTGTGCTGGGCCGCGTTGTACCCGCTCCTCTTCCCCCCTTCCTTCAAATCTTTCGGGTGTTTTCCAGGTCGTTTGAAGCAGTCGACGGTTGGCAGTCTGGAAGTATCTGTGGTTGAAGTCAGTGTAGATCTAACATTACTGCCTAGTAAAAATGTAACTGGTTAAGATCTGGTTGCAAATGGTAACGTACCTGTAACCTAGCACACACACACACACACACACACACACACACACACACACACACACACACACACGAATCCTCATGAAAGTCGGAGGTGAAAACTTAGGCAGCCTGCACTGTCTGTTGTTGTTTGTTGTTCTTTTGTTTCTGGGTTTTTTGTTTGTTTGTTTTGTTGTCTTTGTTTTCTGGGGGTGGGGTTCTGCTGCTGCGACTGTTGTTGTTGTTGTTGTTGTTATATATGTATGTTTCTTTCTTTCTTTCTTTCTTTCGTTTTCTTGTCTTGTCATAAATCTTCTGAAGAACCTCATAGTGCAGTGTACATTCTTGGGTCTAAAAAGGTTCCGCATAAATAACTTCGGAACGTTTGCCGTTTATGGTGCGTTTATTATTTATTTTATACGAGTTCCCTTTTCTCGTGTGATTTACATTAGAAATGATAAAGACTAGGTATGATTTTTCTGCAAGTTTACGCCAGCCATATCCCGCTAGCCACACCATGCTCGACTTTTGTCACCCATGACCATGCCTAACCGCTTACGAATCTCGGCCGATTGTCGCCTCTTGGTGTTCTGCGCTCTCCGGCGTTTGGAGGTTGAATAGAAACCCCCGAAGTGTGAACGGCACTTGAGGCAGACGACAGAGCCGTCTGCGCATCAGCACGTCTATCGTGATCTGGAAAAATGGCCTAAGCGCCATGGATTTAATAGGCGTTTAGGCCAGTTCCAGATGAGGGTAGAGCTCATTCAGGTGGTCGCCCAGGTTGCCGTGGAAGGCCCTTTTCCGCTAGTGAGGCGAGGAATGAACTATTATGATGACCTGGTTGGGAGTTTATGGTGCTGGGTTAGTACTTACAGAGAACATTGCTATGAGAATTTTTGCTTTCTGGCACCAGAGACATATACAGAGAGGTAGGAAACAGAGACATATACAGAGAGGTAGGAAACAGAGACATACAGAGAGACAGGAAACAGAGACATATACAGAGAGGTTGGAAACAGAGACATATACAGAGAGGTTGGAAACAGAGACATATACAGAGAGGTAAGAAACAGAGACATATACAGAGAGGTAGGAAACAGAGACATATACAGAGAGGTAGGAAACAGAGACATACAGAGAGACAGGAAACAGAGACATATACAGAGAGGTAGGAAACAGAGACATATACAGAGAGGTTGGAAACAGAGACATATACAGAGAGGTAAGAAACAGAGACATATACAGAGAGGTAGGAAACAGAGACATATACAGAGAGGTAGGAAACAGAGACATACAGAGAGACAGGAAACAGAGAGATAGGAAACAGAGACATATACAGAGAGGCAGGAAACAGAGACATATACAGAGAGGTAGGAAACAGAGACATATACAGAGAGGTATGTAACAGAGACACATACAGAGAGGTAGGCAACAGAGACATATACAGAGAGGGAAGCAACAGAGGCATATACGGAGAGGTAGGCAACAGAGACATATACAGAGAAGTCACGGTAGGCAACAGAGACATATACAGAGAGGTAGGCAACAGAGACATATACAGAGAGGTAGGCAACAGAGACATATACAGAGAGGTAGGCAACAGAGAAGTGGGAAGTGCACAATCCTGAATTTCGAAATTTGACATTACAACTTCAAAGTTCTTACTTACCCCTGACGGCGGCATTATTATAAGCTGTGCCTGTTCACGCTCAGTAATTGTTTGTTTACTTGGCATAAATTGTATTGCGATAAACCTGTTAAAACCAGCTTCAAAGACTACGTCCTCCATCGGTATTTTGTTTTGGGCAAACATACTTGTTTCCCGTCGCATGATACCTTGTTTTTTAAGGGGCAGGTTATGGGGAGAAGGGGAAGCTACCCTCAGGGAACAGGCGAAGAGTCCAGCTGAACACGATTCAGTCCAGTCAGTCTGCGGAGCCTCTGGTTTGATGTGTCCTTGACTGCGATGGACCTGTTACACAAACAGATCCAGTTATACAATCAAAGGAAACAGGTGCAATGGAACTATCTCTCTCTTATCAACAAGACTGCTCCAACTAGCAGTAGTCCCTTCAAGGCGTTCGCTACGAATGGTGAGGTCGCTACGAATGGTGAGGTCACTACGGAGTCGAATCCTCGGTGGGCAGGAATTTGACGGGGTTTTCCTTACCAAACTGAGTCAGATTCAAGTGCTGACTCGTTCACGGTTCCTGCCTCGCCTTCGTTTACACATACACTCATATATACTGTGCACGTGAAAGATCAGTGCAGTGGATCAACCTACTCAGCCATGGAACGCCACACTGCGTCTTTGACGCGACAGAACTCTTGGTCATGGGCCTCTGACGCCGCATGACTGAGGAACTCTCCCATTGTCATATACCCGTTCTTCTCCCACCTCCTCCAACGTTCACGCTAGAGCTGGCACCGGGGAGGGCTCGGGCAAAAGGACTCGGGGATTGTCGTGGGGGAAGTGTATTATGCTTTTTGTAGCCAGAGCTCGCATGAAAGATTTGTTTGTTTAGACTGGCAAAAGAGAGGCCATGTCACTCGGGCAATCACCGTCAAAGGTGCATCGCTCGAGTACCTCTTTACTCGCCACGGTGGCCGTCATTTTGGTGAAAGGAGTCTAACTCCGCAGGGGGAGGGAGGAGTGAAAAGCTGCGTAGGTGATTAGTGGCTTCAAGCACCGGGCCTGCGATCAAGACACCTTGTTCAGTTCGTTAGCACCAGTTGGTGTGTCAGACGACATTTTGTGTTGACCCTTGCCAGATTAAACGTAAGCTCCGGCTGACTGTGATTTTGTTTTGTGTTCAGGTGTTGAGCGGTGTCAGAAGCAATAAAACTCAAACGGGACTTTTCACGTTAGAAGCCGGACTGAACTGGAAACGGCGAATTCCTCTACCGTCATCTGCAAAAAAGGATCTAAGCGCAACGGATTTGATAGTCATTTAGACCCTCTTCGCATGTGACTGCAGTGCTGTCTTGAGGTTGTGTGAAACAAAGCCGTTTCATGTGCTGAATTTGTCAGAAACAACGGGAGACACTTCACGATTGCGGTTGAATGCAACTTGCTTTCGTGTTAAAAACCCTAAGCCTAAAAAAAAAAAAAAAAAAAACATATCCAATTTCACGTCACGTCTTACATGAAAACATTGTCGTTTACATTTTCCTCGTGTGGTCACGCAAATTACAGAATTTGATATGTGGCGTAAAACATCCACTGATTCTTGAGTCACCACAGTTTTTTTGTTTTTTTTTTAACTTTATTGTCCCGTTCGGGAAATTCGGGCTGCTTCCCCCGGGGGAAGCGCGTCGCTGCAGTGTGGTGCCATCCACTACCTATCCTATTTTTTTTTCTTCTTTTTTTTTACAATTTTTTTTGCAGTTTTGCTGGGGGAGGAAAGCCGGATAACCCGGAGAGAAACCCCCGATGAGAGGAAAAACCGGTATCACATATCAGAAGCTCGACCTGGGCTCGAACCCACGCTTCATAGCCATGACATTGATGACGGCCGTTCAGTAGCGCAGCGGCTAAATCCGACGCGCTACCCGAGGCTATTAGACCACCGCTTTCTATTTTCCATTCGACTTTTTTTTTAGAATCGAACATATTTGATATCGACTGTCAGTATGGTGCAGGTAGGGGCACCGTTTGGCAAAGGCATCATTGAGTCAACCAAGAGTGCCATAAATATGTATGTTTTCTGAGTAGATGGGTGCGCGAGATAGAACGAGACTGCACGTTTGGTTAACACGGATAAGTTGCTGGTTTTTTTTTTGTTTGTTTTTTTAAGAAAGTCTCAGTGAGTTCTTTTTAAGCAAAGTCTCAGTGAGACTTTCCTAAGCCTTACCAAATCACCTTTTTTTTTTTTTTTTTTTTTCCTTCTGCTATGTCTTCACCTTAAAACGGAGTCTCGTATAGACTCTCTCGCACGCAGATACGCATTCCAAAACGACACGCCTACCTACACATCCTCTATCGTCTCTATCACCTCATCTAGAGATCGCCTTTCCCCTCCTGCGACGATCATACACAAATTGACGACCACAGCCAATACCGGCCGCTTTCCCTTCACTGACTGACGCTGACAGACAGCTCCAGAAATGATTGACGAGATGAACCAGCGGCCGGCGTCGCCCTGACTCCGGCGTGTAGCACGTGCGGCACTATTTATTGTGACTGTGGTTAATTAGCAGGCTCGTTAGGCCAGGATCATGGGGTGGACAAACCGGCCCCAGGACACGCCGCCAGATACAGCTGCTGCTGCTGCTTAGCTGTGATGCTGTGATGCTGCTACTGATGATGATCATCATCATGCTTGCGGTGTAGACAGAGCCAGTGTCTGTGTCTTGTGTGTTGTCGGTGGCTGGTTTTTATTTCCTGTTATGCCGTCTTAAAGTCCCTATGTTCGCAACGCCGCTAATAGGCTATAAGCTGGAAGACTGTAGCTTTCGAAGCGCTGATGCTGTTTGCCAGATAGAAGGATGTTTTGTTTGACCATTGTGACCGTTTTCGTGACTTTGTGGCTTCTAATACTAGAGAAATACGACTTTCTTTGAGCCTACGGTCCATTCCTGAGCAGACTTGGGCTCGACAAAGCTTCTAAAAATACCCACCTATCAGCGCCGTCTAGCTCGTTCTCAGTCCGCAACCAAATAATGTCGTCTGCGCGGTACACTTCTAGAACAAGTTATACGTCTGCCAGAGTCACCACAATGGTCTCAGGCGCTATATATTGTGACCCAAGTGACTGATTCTGATGCACAGAGTAGCGCATTCGATGGAAAGGTTTTCACACGCTTCTGTATGCTTGTCAGTCGTCAGTACTGATGCTTTATTGATGGGTTCTTTGGATGCTGCACTTCGGGGTTGTCGGTAGACTAGTTGTTAAGACTCTGCCACCAATTCTTCTTCTTCCTCGAACACTCAGACAGGCACGCCAGTAATCCTGATAAAGGCTGCAGTCCGTCGGAGACACTCAGCCGGGCCGAAGATCTTCTCCCGCAACGGTGTGTCTGTAGGCCAGTTTGTCGCTCTTTGGTTCTGGTGCGTAGGACAGTCTTGCAGGAGGTGATCGACCGCCATCCGCGGTGCGCCACAGGGGCATGCTGCAGTGTCACCGATGTTGAATTTGGTGAACATGTGGTGTTTGAGTCTGCAGTGGCCGGTCCTCAAACGCACGATGATCACCTGGTCTTCTCGGGAAAGGTGGTAGTAGCTGCCACCAATGCGAGAGGTCAGGTTCGAATCCCACCTGGGACGACGTTGCGCGACGTTACAGAAGGCGAAGTTGCTCGTGCATGACATCAGACTTCCATAGAAGGAACAGTTTGATAACCAATCACCATCGAGTCAAGCCTCTTTTTTCTATTTTTTTAGGCGGCCAGGATAACTCCTCACAAGAGGAAACTTTAAACAGCTCGACTTTCAGGACTCGAGAACTCGGTCCACTTCTGGCTTGTCAGTATCAGTGGACAGAGCGTTCATTTCAGCATTCAGTAGCATGAGAACTGACCGGTATACTCGTGGCCTCGATTTTTTAATGATCCCCCCCCCCCCCCCCGAGAACAAAAGCGGATCGGTTTGCTCTTCTGTCGCCAGCCTTGACACATGATACAGCCACTAAAGAAAGATAACCCAGGGTCTACATGACAGCTGTCCGACACGGATATAAAGCCCTGTTGTGTATAAACTTTTTTCTAGAGAAAGTCTAACAGTTACGTCCCCCCCCCCCTTTTTTTTTTTTTTTTTTTTGTTCTTCTCTTTGTTTTCTTCTTCCAGTCATAGTTATATCATCGGTTGTATCCCGTTTCCCCTTCCCTTCTTCTTCTCCTTTTTTTTCTTCTTCTTTAGACACATTATAACACCATACAAGAGCAAATGTCGTTATTATCTTACCATTCCAGCTTCACACTTACACCCTGCACATCTTGGGGAGCCGGGGTGGCCGAATGGTAGAGCGTTGGACTTCTAATGCTCGGGTCGTGAGTTCGTATCCCGGCTGGAGCCAAATATTTGTGCTGGCTTTTTCATCGTTGCTCTAGGGTTAAACTTTCTTCTTCTTTTTTTTTTTTTCTTTTTTCTTTATTCAAGAAGCGGGCCCTTTCCAGCAAGGTGCCTAAGCCCTTACAGAAGGATTTCTTCCTTCCTATCTTCGCTTCCTTTTTTTATATTTAATTTTGCTTTTGGGTTTCTTTTGTCCTAGTCTGGGTTAGGCCCGTAGCCGTCGGTTAAATTAACCTCGACTTTTACGTACGGGCCCAGAACTGCAAGCTCAAATGAGGTTCAAATTTAGCACAGGTCTGAGGTTGACCACGCTCATCATGCTTGACGTTCTATATGATTTGTGGCTATGAACAAACCTGGAAAATGTATCTTTTATGTTTGAAACGTTGTAAACCGGTGTGTGTGTGTGTGTGTGTGTGTGTGTGTGTGTGTGTGTGTGTGTGTGTGTGTGTGTGTGTGTGTGTGTGTGTGTGTGTGTTGTTGTTGTTGTTGTTGTTGTCGTGTGTGTGGTGTGTGTGTGTGTGTTGTTGTTGTTGTTGTTGTCGTGTGTGTGTGTGTGTGTGTGTGTGTGTGTGTGTGTGTGTGTGTGTGTGTGTGTGTGTGTGTGTTGTTGTTGTTGTTGTTGTTGTTGTTGTTGTCGTTGTTGTTGTGTGTGTGTGTGTGTGTGTGTGTGTGTGTGTGTGTGTGTGTGTGTGTGTGCGAGAGAGAGAGAGAGAGAAGGTTTTTGTTTTGTTTTTTCAATTTTCAGGTGGTATCCCCCCCTCCTGACCTGAAGCTAGTGATGCACATGACAAATATTTGACAGCCGATACATTGTGATCCGTGGTGATACACCCAGAGCCCTCTGGTGGCGTATTCCATCGACAAGGGGACCGCCACACATCACTCACCCTGACCTAACGGATCAGATCACAACAGATATCAGAGGCCGGCGTCATATGTGATGCCTCTGGTCATAATCACGTGATCGGCGCACTCGCGCATGCTGGCGCTGGCACAGTTTTTTCACGTGCACGCGATTTCTGTCCATGCTGTACTGCCTCTGACATAAGGTTCCTCGTCCCCGGCCTTTGACAGCCCGTGAGCAGATTTTGACAAGAGTAGGTTTAAAAGTGGTACATGTATAGGCATATGGCAACACTATCTACTAAGTGTCATCTACGGGTAAGGTGGGGTGGGGTGGGGGTTGTTTGGGATTTTAACGTCCTTTTCCACCACGTAAGGTATCAAAGACGGGGTAACGAGAACAAGGCCAGCACAAATATTTGGCCCCAGCCGGGGTTCGAACTCACGACCCGAGCATTGACAGCCCAACGCTCTACCATTCGGCGATCCCGGCTCCCCCATCTACGGACAAAAACTGTGTTCTGATTAAAACGGAAAAGACAACAAAAAAAATGCGTGCCCCTACATGATCTGTACAAGGTAATTTTTTGTTCTTGGTTGAAGTATTTTGCTTGATGACGATGCCAGAGGTTAATAGGGAATATAGGCATTTTTGAAGTTCAGTCAGCATTTGTGGTCTTCAGTCTGCAGAGTTAGCTACGAACTAATCTCCTGCTTCGCTACCTGGCTCTGCGGAAATTCCTTCCAAATCCGGCGCACGCATGCTCGGTGAACTCTTATGCCCGGCGTGATACCCGCAGCAATCAGACCCGTCCTTTGTTCTGCTCAGGAAGCAGCAGCACGATTGGTTACCAGTGTGGGGTTAGGTTCGAGGAGAGTGGCAAAGGAAGAGAAAAAAATCCGGAGGTCGGAAGTATGGATGAAATACTCAAGTGGTTAAGCGTCTGAGGTAGGATGGTCACGTGTCCGAATAATATCGACAAAACCAAAATTTGCTTGGGCATTGTTCCCCCTAGTGCCTAATTACCACAACACACACACACACACACACACACACACACACACACATTCTCTCTCTCTCTCTCTCTCTCTCTCTCTCTCTCTCTCTCTCTCTCTCTCTCACACACACACACACACACACACACACACACATGCCACTCCCTACTCCGTCATGGGAGCCGAGGTGGCCGAATGGTAGAGAACTGGACTTCTAATGCTCGGGTCGTGAGTTCGTCAGTATCCCGGCTGGGACCAAACATTTATGCTGGCTTTTTCATCGTTGCCCCGTCTTTGATATCACCCGTATGTGGTGGTAAAGGACGTAAAACTGACCCCCAAACACCCACCCACCTACCCGTACTCCGTCACATTGTGGAGCAAGGGCAACAATCGGGCGTGCTAAAAATCTACCCTGCCCGGTGCCCATCATCTGCATGTGCTATCAGTAGTTCACACTCTGTGCGCTGTGATCTGGTGTGCCCGGCCAAGACCTATCCATTACTCGCCATCTGTAATCACATCAAACAATAATCGGCAGCGATGAATTGTCAGTTTAGCCAGTCCTCCGTGGCTGTGCGCAGCAGGTTTTGCATTATTGTGTGAGAAAGAGGGGACAATTTCAGTTCATATTTTCTTATGGTTATGCTAAGTTCTTGTATGTCAAGAAGGGAATTTCTTGTTTTAAATAGGAAATGATTCCTGCTCTTTGCATCCTAGCGTTTTCCGGAAATTGGTTCCCTTTTCTCATCCTCACTCTTCCATTCTGTACACACACACACACACACACACACACACACACACACACACACACACACACACACACTGACATAATGTCTATGCGCACCATTTCTTCTGAAGAGCCAGTCGGCAGTCGAGCTTGATTTAAAAAAAAAAAAAAAAACAAAAAATTTAACCTCCTTTTTAAATCCCTACAATCTACAATTTGAAATACATGTGTTGCGCTACTTGTGCCACTACTGTCGCAAACGACATGACCCTTCGCTGTGACCGTCCACTGCCTGGGATTATTTCATCAAACGTACACCCACCTCCCTCTTGCCCCCCCCCCCCCCCATCCTCCCCCTCCCGCCCCCCCACCCCTCACTCCTATCACAACCATGAGCCCGTGGGGACGGGGTCGTGCCAGTGTGGGTGCAGGCAGCGGGCAAATTGGGGGACCGGGCACTAATTGATTGCGCCCCCTTGCGTCCTAGGCGGCGCGCACGTGCTGGGCGGGGGCTCCTGGGTCAGGGGCGGGAACTCCGTCAGGCGGAAAGTATGTTGGCCGAACATGTCCGCCTCACTTGCTGACTTTCAATCGGTCTCTAGATCTCTCTCAGTCGACCGCCTGCAGTGCTTGTTTGAATACTGCCTCTCCGCCATCCCCCCCCCCCCCCCCCACCCACACACACACACACTCACACACACACGCACGCACGCACACACGCACACACCCCTCTGCCCTCTGCTTCAGTCCATCTTTTTCGAGTACCCTCACGCTAGCCCCCCCCCCCACACACACCTCTGTTCACTGCGACAGTCCATCTTCTTTTAGTAACCTCAGGTTTCTCCCCAACCCCCAAATACACACGTCGCTCGCTCCCCCTCCCCTCGGTCCCTTTCCCTCAACCACCCCTTTCCTCTCCGCAATTGTCCACACTTCTTCCACCCCACACTTTTGGGTACCTGTAAGAATTGTAAAGAATAAGATGGCAGTATCTTTCGTTTGATTGCTTTCATGCTACACCGCTACTGTATGGTTCCTCCACGCCCCAAAATGGGTTAAATGAACACACTCTTTGAACCTTGACTACAGAATTCGCCCCCCCCCCTCTCTCTCTCTCTCTCTCTCTCTCAATTTCCTGCTGTTCTACAGTTTGTCAGGCTGTCAGCTCGCCAAAAACCGTTTTCTCCAAGCGTAAAATGTGTTTTACACCCAGAACCATCAATAGACACAGGAAAAAGAATTCATCCCTTTTGTACAACTTGTCACTTTGTTTTTAAGTTTTGCATAATTACCTGGCCATGCCAATCAGAAAGGCGACGGAGCGAGGTGCACGTGCAGCGCACAATGATTCACGTCACAATGTCGACATCTTTGATCTCACAGGTGGACAGAAAGGTCAATACACCGTTGCGGTTGTCATTGCACAGAACGCGAGTCGCAAATAAGGACGATCAGGCCCAGTGGCTGAGGCGTCCGCCTGCGAATCCTGAGGGTCCTTGTTCGAATCCCGTGATAGGCAGGAATTTTGTTGTTTTTTGTTGCTGTTTTTGTTGTTGTTGTTGTTGTTTTTTTGTTGTTGTTGTTGTTTTGCTGTTTTGTTTTTTATTGTTGTTGTGGTGGTGGTGATGGTGGTGGTGGTGTTTCTAATGAAATAAGCGCATACGTGTCAGCAAGTGACTTCTGACAAGATCAGGAGAGGGGAAACACCCAAAACAGAATCGCTGCCCACCAGAGGATTTGAACCTTGTCCCTCAGGCTCCGCAGGCGAACGCAGTGACCAGCAGGCCAATTCCCTCTGAATTATGCGCAGTCAGCCGTGTATGATCTTGACGACAAAATGTTTGGTTTAAGATCTAGGTATACAGTGCTTCTTCTATAAGTTGCTTTTAAGGAACTAAACGACCTTCCTCCCCCACCCCCACCCCGCCACACACACACACTACTAGCGGTAAGCTCTTGAAAATTCTTCATACAAACCAAACTTCATGACTATAATTACCGCCATTGCAATACCGTTAACGTGCACTTGTTTGTTGACCCCTGAGCATTATTATAAGCCTAGCTTGTTCATGCTCAGAAATTGTTTATTCACTCTGAACAAACTGTATTGCAATAAACCAAACTTCATGACACCGTTTAAGAAGGTACGCTTTTGGGTGAAGCAGGTCACTTTCGGAACTTTCAACCTGTCAGTGACATTCAGATGAAAGAATCAGTTAGTGCACTGGCAGTTTCACTGTTATCGTTCCTTTTTTTAAATAGAAATATATATATAGTAGAAAAATATAAAGTATAGAAATTGCTTTGTGTGTTTCCATCCCCATCTCCCAGTTAAAATAACAACAAACAACAACAAAAAAGAAGAGTAACTTCTCCCATTCAAGTTGTGCCTTTAAGATGAAGTGACACCAACGAATCACAACCCCCCCCCCCCCCCCAAATAAAATAAATAAGGGGTTGGGTTTTTTTTAACCCAAGAAGAAAATCAGGATCTGTTCCCCCACAGACACTGATCATGTCGGCTGAACACAGCCCCAAAGCCAAGAAGAGCCATGTCCGGGCATCACGTGGGGAGCATATCCTGCGACTTAGTGCACGTCGTCCTCGACATATCCTGTGACTGGGAAACGACAAAGGTCGACACTTCTGCCTTCGTGCTTTGGCCCATTAGTGCCGTCACTAGCAGTAGCAGCTCTTTCTGTGTGCGAGAGGAAAAAAGCCCGAGTCTTTACTGCCTCTTGTTGGCTCATCGACCCGCTGTGAAGTTGTGGGGAGAGTAAGGGCTGCTTCACACAAGGTGTGCAGAGAGAGTCAGGTCTTTGGTTTAAACAGTTTTCATTTTCCAAAAAGTATAAATATGCACTCTCACAATTTTCACGAGGCCCAGCACAAGAAGTCAAAAACTTATAAGTGTAGTGTGCTTATAAGTACAAAAACATGTGTGGCGGAGGCGTCAAATACAGTATTATGATAGGACAGATCTGTAAAGAAAGAGACAGGAAGAAAGGGGATAGGGTGGATGGGTGTTTGGGAGTTAAACGTCCTTTTCCGCCACGTATGGGTGATATCAAAGACGGGGCAACGAGAAAAAGGCCAGCACAAATATGTGGCCCTAGCCGGGATTCGAACTCACGACCTGAGCATCGGGAGTCCAACGCTTTACCATTCGGCAGAAAGGGGATAGAGAGAATGGCCAATAAGTACTGTACAAAAAGAAAATGCAGTGAGACTGTGGTTTCAACGGTGGCAGCGGGTTGGCGACTGCTCAGTCAGGTCTTTCGTGCATCTCGTTTACTCTTTGGGATGATAGGACAGCCGATGGAGTGTTGTACTAAAGACCGCAAGATCTTGAAAATCTGTCGACGGTCGAATCTTGAATTCATTTCTCGGGTAAGAGACTAAATTCACCACTCAAAAAAAAAAAAATTCAAGAACCCCCTTCATTTCTACATGCTGTTTTGAAATGATCATATTTCGTAAATGTTTAAAGATAAACAAACCAAACTCCACAGTTGTGTTGACAAAACGTAAGACGACGCTGTGGATGCAAAAGTCGTATACTTCCACTTCCGGTACACTGTGCTGCTGGTTTAATGATTCAGGAAAATGGCCAAAATTAGATTAAAATTAACTTCGCAAAACCCGCGTCACAGAAATGACGTTACACTTGTGAAAGACTGATAGTTTGGCTTTGAGGCCTGCACATTTGTTAGTCTCTACAAGCTGGTATGGTGGCCCAGAGTGGCTTGGCAACATCATGTCTGTCAAACGGGTCGTGAATCGTGCACATACAAGGACAGCGTCTTGACACTCCTGGTTGCCAGGAAACGCTGTCGTGATCTATTCATGACGACCTGTACACAACCAATCCCCAAACATATTCATGGACCGCCACGTCATCTTGAGGCTGTACCTCTATTTTCACTGATCTTTTGGCATTAACGAAATATGACCATTTCACAAAACATCTTGGAGAATTAGAGGTGGTCCTTGACTTTTCTGTGAGCAGTATACTCGGCTCACCATACCAAAACTGGAATGCGACGTACCCCGTTGCGTGCATTTGGAAGTCTTGTATGAGCCACGACCGTACTAACTGTCGGATAGGTTTTGCGGAATGGTGACAACAGTTGCTTCAGCAGCTTTTGTAGTTATGGTGATTTGATACGACTGTGGCCATTTCAGCGTCGCTGACGAGTGGGTCGCCGAGCGCAAGGGACCGCAGACTACGCGAACATCACAAGCGGACTCAGTCGTCACTCCAGGTTGTCGGAGATGTGCCCTTGTGACACAGCCCCAGTGACCACAGAACACGTACTCCAAGACTGCCCACTGCGGAATGGTCCCAGACAAGCCACATGGCCAGAGCCACCACCCATGAGGGTCAAACTCTACGCCGACCTGGAGGCCATCCGGAGGACCGCTGTGTACGTGAGGACAACTGGCGTCCCCATCTGAAGAAGTGATCGAAGAAGAAGAACTCACGGCTGTTGACACGTGATAGTCTTACGTGTTTACACAGCGGAGTCTAACTGAACCTTCAATAAAACCGAAGAGTCAACAGATACTGCATCTGTTTAAACACTTTCTTAATTAAGGCCTGAAGGCTTTGTGAGTCGCTCTAGTTCAATGAAGCTGCTCCAAGAATATGCCACACATATTGTTCAACAATAACTGGACCGTGGCTGAATGATGCACCTGCACAGGGTGAAGATAACAACCCATTGATGTTCTTCTTCTTCTTCGTCATCTTCTTGTTCTTGTTCTTCTTCTTGTTCGTGTTCTTCTTGTTCTTGTTCTTCTTCTTTCTGGACTGAACACTAGCAATAGCAAAACAACAATTTGCTGAACCCACACATTTCAGAGTCAGCAATGACCCGAGTCTCGCAAGGCGTGGGAAATATCCCCCAGTGTGAACATGTTCTAAGTGCAGCTCCTCCGGTGCACCGCGGCCAGGGTAATGAGTTGCGAAAGGGACAAAATATCGCTTCCTCTTTTTGAACGACGACAAGATTGCAGCGGACGGGAGCCGGCAAATTAGTTAATGGAACAATCATTATTTCTCTCCTCTCGCCCGCAAACTCCCTGCCACTGTAGGGGGCAGCAGGATTAGCTTTATTTGAGATTCGATTCCGAGGCCTGAGGACGCTTCAGCAAGCCTTTTCACGGGACCTTGCCTGGGTCTAGAGCACCAGCATCCGGTCTTGGAAAGACAAGGTCCGCAAAGCCTTTCCAGAGAAGCGTTCTGAGACCAGGACATCACCTTCCGGTCTGGGGAGACAGGGCTTAGTGCCATTTCCTCCCAGCAGGCTGGACACCTCGTGCTCTTGCGGGATGAAGTGAAGGTGCTTCTCTTTTTTTCCCGTTCGTTGCCCGAGGTGGTGAAGTAGATCCTTGTGGCCATTTTCCTGGGCGCGGTCTGTCCCTGAGAATGGTGTTAGTTAAGTGTCCGGGGTGAGGAGGGTGCAGAGATGATGCGTGTTTCCTGGTTCATTTTGGTGAGGAGAGCTGTCTCTCTCTCTCTCTCCCTCTCACACACACACACACACACACACACACACACACTCTCTCTCTCTCTCTCTCTCAAATATTGGAACCATCCAAGCAGCTTTCGACTCACTTTGCTAATGGCCTCAAGTAACTATTATACAGTTGAAAACCTGGCATTATATGTTTTTCTAGCTTTAAGAAAAATACAACAGTTGCTCAGCTGAGTTGATATACTTTATTTTGCACTTTGCTTATTTCATGTACAAGTATTGATGTGTACGAGAATGTCTGGATCTCACTCTCAGCTTTGAGTGGGTGGGTGTTTTAGGGGTTTAACGTCCTTTTCCACCACATAGGGTGATATCAAACACTAATGATCACATGGTCTCCTGTAATGATGATTTCTACCACCATCTTCTCGTCCAATACCTCATCGTCTCCTGATAGCCCCACCACCATCTTCTCGTCCAATACCTCATCGTCTCCTGATAGCCCCACCACCATCTTCTCGTCCAGTACCTCATCGTCTCCTGATAGCCCCACCACCATCTTCTCGTCCTATACCTCATCGTCTCCTGATAGCCCCACCACCATCTTCTCGTCCAATACCTCTGATAGCCCCACCACCATCTTCTCGTCTAGTACCTCATCGCCCCCTGATAGCCCCACCACCATCTTCTCGTCCAATACCTCATCGCCCCCTGATAGCCCCACCACCATCTTCTCGTCCAATACCTCATCGTCTCCTGATAGCCCCACCACCATCTTCTCGTCCAATACCTCATCGTCTCCTGATAGCCCCACCACCATCTTCTCGTCCAATACCTCATCGCCCCCTGATAGCCCTACCACCATCGTCCTTTCTAATGCCTCATGTTCTTGTCAGATACCTCCACACCCATCTGGGGCGGTCGGTGGTCTAGTGGTTAAGAGACTTGTCACCAATGCGACAGGTCAGGGGTTCGAGTCCCACTCGGGGCAACGAATTTTTCCTTCTCGTATGTGGCACCGATCATTCGGGCCGATCGTCGGGGGTTCTCTCCGGGTACTCCGGCTTCCTCCCCCTCTGCTTTGGAAATGTTCAGTCCACAAAATTGGAAAAATAAATGCAATCCTAAATTCCGAAACTTAAATAGCTGAGCTGACACTTCGCACCACGTGATTGTAATGTGTTTATGTCCAGTGTGTGAGAGAATGTGTGTGATTCACGTGAGCGTGCGTGCTGGGTTCAGTTCGCGGCCCTTTGAGCCGGATTCATGAAATTCGGTAAAGCGCCTATACAATACTCATTATTATTATTATTATTTTCCTCAACTACCACCACCCACCAATACCACCCCCCGACCTCCACCTCTACCTCCACCTTCTCCTCCTCCTTCCCAACGCTGCATGCTACCCACGAAAAGCCTGGTGGCGGTCTCCAACCATTCGCAGCCAGTGTTGACGCACCACGCCCGCCAGGCACAGCACCGTCGCCCAAAGTCTGGCAGCGCGTGAGCCTATACCAGCAAGGGAGAGCACCGGCGAGAGGTCCCGAGGGCGAGTTCCTTGCTCTTTCCTGACTTTTCCCTCTGTAAAATGGACAACACAAGTACCTCAGCCCGCGGCCCGGGGAGATCTGGAGGATGCTCGGCGCCAATTAGCGCTAATGTACGTGGAGAGGAACGAGGGGGGAACGAGAGGGGCTCGTCCTGAGTCACGTAGAGAGCCCCACAGCCTCGCTAGTTCACGTGCTGTACGTGCGGGAAGGACGTTAGATTCTCTCTCGCTCATCATACTTGGGGCGGTGCTTCCGATCAGAAAAGTCAAATTGCTATAGACTTATGTATACTTGTAGTATCCCTCCCCCCCCCCCCCCTCCTCAGGCCTCGAAGCCTTTCAGACTCTCTCTCTCTCTCTCTCTCTCTCTCTGAAAATGTACGGTAAAACAGACCCCGTGTCTATCAACTCTAAATAAACGCCACCGTCGTGATCACCACCATCTCAATCGTGTCTGAATGTGCAATTCAGCTAAGACTTGACAACTTGTTTTGAGCGGTCTTTTCACAAAACTGTCTCAGTTATAAAAGCTGGGTTGTGGAGACAGATTGGGAACAGAAGTGCTGTCCCTCCATCGAAAAAAAAAATGGGGGAATGAATTTGTCTTGCCTGTTGTCCAAAAACAGTGTTTCGAACTTTTTAAGCATGATGACACGTACAGTCTACGGTTCAGCCCTAAAAAAAAATCACGTACTCTTTGGCGCACAGCAGGGGTTAGGAACAGCACGCAATCTGCGTCAGGTTTGAGGTGTTTGTTTGTTTGTTTGTTTTTTCGGACTGAAGCACGACCTGATAAGAGGTTTAGCGCGGACAACTACGATGTACCCGAGGAAAGAGTCAGTGATTTTCAGCATCTCGACAATCCGATCCAGCCAGTCCCGCGTCTTAGCTACTAAGCCAGAAGCCACCTTCCCCGGTGATGAACTGCCTGCTCAGTGCTGTCCCGGACCAAAGGATGAAGAGGACTGCGCATGCGATGAAAGCACTTCCGGTGGGCTTTTAGACATGACAGGGCAGCCAGGAGGACAAGCCTGAGGAGGAGGAAAGGGAGGCTACGCTGAAGACGGACGCCAAGTCGCTTCAGGAGTTCACTCCCCCTGGATACAGACCCGGGTCCGCTTTTCATCTTTTCATCCTGTGTCCTTTTTGGCGACTCTGCGCTTTTTAACTCCCACCCACCCCCCCACCCCCACCCCTACTCCCGCCCCTCTCTCTCTTCAACCGTCTCCCATTTTGTGCTCGTCCCTCGTTCTCTTTCCGGCGAATCGTTTTTAGGCGCTAGTTCCTGGTTTTTCAGCTCGCTGCCACGTTTAAGTGGCACTTGTTTAAGATGAACTGCGCAGTTGCGTTCGGTAAGACTGCACCAGGCAGACACCCGCCAGAGGTCGCCTCGACGTCAGCTAGCCGCGCGCACGCGCTTTCCAGCCTTTCAGCTTGCTCTGCAAACAAACTGCGAGAAGTGAAAAACAAAAAAAGAGAGAAAAATTATATCGACCTGTTTGAGGCAAATACCTCATCGCCTTTTATGAAGTACGGCCCTTAACTTCTAAGCTGAGATGATCTTGAGATGGTCTAGAGCATTTTCCTCCACGCTCCCAACCCGCTGCCTCCGTCTTCAAGAACCATTACTGACAGCAGCTACACGCGAAAGGCATCGGGGCTGAGGTTTGCATCCAAGGGAGCGAAGAGGCTTTGAACAAAAGGGGCTGCATCTCTGCCTGGTGCTCTAAGACGCTGGCACTTTGAATGCTGCCGTTCGGGCGCACATTTAAAACCAACTCCACCTTCACTTTTTGGCCTCTGCCGGGACGAATCGGGTACTTGGCTGCTACTTCACCTGCAAAAAAACAAGCAGAGACCGAGCGGGAGTTCATAAACGCACTAAGATATGAAGTCTGTTTCCAATACCGTGTATGAACAGAACAGCGCATTAGAATTGCTGTAGATAACCTCTAGATTTACAGCTGAAGTTTCTTGAAATGATTCGGGGAGCCGGCGCAGCCGAATGGTAGAGCGTTAAACTTTCAATGTTCGGATCGCGAGTTCGAATCCCGGCTGGGGGCAAAATATTTGTGCTGGCCTTTTTCTTGTTGCCCCCTCTTAGATATCACTCTTACGTGTTGGAAACGGATGTTAAATTTCCAAACACCCACCTACTCACCCACTCTCTTGAAATGATCACTGTAGTATAGTATTGGTGATGTGGCAAATCTATGACGAACCATGTCACCGGCGATATACCACGTGAGCTAAAACTATACGAGATCTTGAGTCAGCTTCCGCCATCATCTTGGATACACCAGTAACGATGCGATGGTCAGCACGGTCTCGGCCCAGACTAGTTTGTCTACTAGGTGCGGTCGGTGGTCTAGTGGTTAAGAGACTTGTCACCAATGCAAGACGTCAAGGGTTCGAGCCCCACTCGGGGCAAAGAATTTTTCCCTCTTGTATGTGGAACCGTTCATGCGGGTCGATCGTCGGGGGTTCTCTCCGGGTACTCCGGCTTCCTCCCCCTCTGCTTTTGAAATGTTCAGCCCACCAAATTTGAAAAATAAATGCAATTCTAAATTCCGAAATTTAAATAGCTGAGCTGACCCTTCGCACCACGTGATTGTAATGTGTTTATGTCCAGTGTGTGAGAGAATGGGTGTGATTCACGTGAGCGTGCGTGTTGGGTTCAGTTCGCGGCCCTTTGAGCCGATTCATGAAATTGGGTAAAGTGCCTGTACAATACTCATTAGTATTAGTATTATTTACTACAAACTCTGTAGACTTGAGTTTGTAGCACGCTGTTGGGAAAACACGGCTGGAAATCTTCTGTCCGTGGCGTATGCAAGACCGTGCAGCAGCGAGCAACAGAGCAACACTAAAACGAAGGATGGGTAAGTGGGTGTTTGGGGGTTTAACGTCCTTTTCCACCACATACCTGAAACGAAGAAGAACCTTGAAAAGTTGTTTTCGCGCGGGTAGATGAGTTCTTCGAGCGTTGATTTACGATATAGCGGTGAAAATTTGTACCAGCCGCCGGAAGTAAACAGTACAGTCCCCTTTCGTTGTTTCAGATTTCCCACACCTATAATTTCAGTCTCTGCGGACCTGTCGGGCGACACAGAAAACGTTGGGCGGCTTTCAGTGTTTGGGATTTCTAACGGTTGCTGTGTCACGGTAGGATCTTATAGTTGGCACACCTTAGATTGCAATCCAAGTTGCCATCCACCCGACACACAATCAAAATCTCCGAACTTAGACAACGGTGGTCTGTAGCTATAACTTATACGAATAATAATAATAAAGGCGCTTTATCCCAGCTGTTTGGCTCAAAGTGCCGCGAGCTAAACCCAACACTGGGAGGAAGGGGTACTATTTCCTGCGGCGAAATCTTGATTATTACCGTAGCAAATAAATCCATCGAATCGGTTAATGTGGCACGAAGAAGTAAATTAGTTTGGAAGAAAAACAAATTATTCCATCTGAATATTACCCTGACATCTCGTGAGGAGAAACAGGGAAAACATTTCATCCAAGCGACACAACAAAATATTCTCAGTGTCTGCCTCCCGGCGCCTCGTTCTGCATCAAACCAGGCTGCATCCAAGGTACATACAAGCCGTGAAGCGCCCTAGACTTCTAACACACCCCCTGTGACCATCGCTTGCCTTAATTACTTTTCCATGCTGGAAATTGTTACTTTTCCTCAGTCACTTCCTCCCGCCTCTTGTCCTTTTGTCGTCTGCCCGTTTCTTCAGCAGGCCGCCAGAGTTGTCGTACCTACTTCAGATGGCGCTGCCGCGTGTGCCTCGGAGGCAAAAAGAGCCTCAAGATGGCGGCCATGAAAGCGCTCTGCCTACCTGAAACGTTTAGATGTGGCTCTTGAGGTGGTGGTGATTGTCGTCGGCTCAGGTACTTCTCGTGAAAGACGTGACGTGCGTGTGTGCGTGTGGATGTGCTCGCGCACCGGACAGAGTTTGAAAGAAAGTACTCTCTCTCTCTCTCTCTCTCTCCCCCCCCCCCACCCACCCACACAGATTGAAGGGGAAAGTTTTACACCACTGTTGTAATTTTTTTATGTTTCGTTCAGTTTTTTCTGTAGACTGCATGTGCTTTAACTCATACACACACACACACACACACACACACACACACACACACACACACACACACACACACACACACACACACACATGCATGTATATTTCTTTGTGTCGAAAAAGTTATGTCCTAGGTGTTTCTGCTGCCAGATTGTCAATGTTTAGTGTCGGTTTCCAAGCAAAACGGTGAAAATGATGGCACAGCCAACATGTACCTCCAAAACACCAAAATAGATAGCTGATAACGTCAGCGAGAAAACTATTTTAAAAAAATCAGACGATACAAACGTGTCTAAGTAGTTTTCGTGACCTTCAGTATTGGCAGAATCTCTTGTGTTTGTTATATCCAAACTATTGTGTTTGTTATATCCAAATTGTTGTGTCTGTTACATCGAAACTGACAACATCTGTACAAGGTTGTTGTTTGTTTGTTTGTTTGTTTGTTCGTTGCCGTTGTTGATGTTTTGTTTTGGGTTTGGGGTTTTTCATGACATTTTACTAAATAGACAAAAACCAATAATAACAAAATACAGCCACCAGAAAAAAAGGATAAACAAGCAGGTACAACATTAGCTACATCAGTAGTGCCTTGGGGCAAGTACAAGTTTATAGTTAACAACCCAAACTTATCCAGGCCACTCATATCAAGCCTGAGAAACGTAAACTACCTCGCAGTCGTAGGCGAAGAGATTTTTGGCCGTGTCGAATGAGTCCAGGGGCACCTACAGCAAAAATACTTCACCAAAAGACGACGTCGTTTCAAAAGTCTCACTGGATCAGAAACACCTTTCGATGACTCATACACAGCCTTTCATTACCAAACATAAGCAACTTTATAAGCAATCCGACCACTGCCCACTTTAGAGATACGTTTGTATATATACACAGCGTGGAAAAAGTTAAATGAGTGTAAATTTTTCTGCGTGTTCTCTGGACCATGTTTCGCTACGGGAAGGAGGAAGAAAGCTTGCCCACTTTAGAGATACATGTACGTTTGTATATACACAGTGTGGAAAAAGTTAAATGAGTGTAAATTCCTCTGCGTGTTCTCTGGACCATGTGTCGCTGCGAGAAGGAGGAAGAAAGCTTGCCCACTTTAGAGATACATGTACGTTTGTATATACACAGCGTGGAAAAAGTTAAATGAGTGTAAATTCCTCTGCGTGTTCTCTGGACCATGTTTCGCTACGAGAAGGAGGAAAGAAAGCTTGCCCACTTTAGAGATACATGTACGTTTGTATATACACAGTGTGGAAAAAGTTAAATGAGTGTAAATTCCTCTGCGTGTTCTCTGGACCATGTTTCGCTACGAGAAGGAGGAAGAAAGCTTGCCCACTTTAGAGATACATGTACGTTTGTATATACACAGTGTGGAAAAAGTTAAATGAGTGTAAATTCCTCTGCGTGTTCTCTGGACCATGTTTCGCTACGGGAAGGAGGAAAGAAAGCTTGCCCACTTTAGAGATACATGTACGTTTGTATATACACAGCGTGGAAAAAGTTAAATGAGTGTAAATTCCTCTGCGTGTTCTCTGGACCATGTGTCGCTACGGGAAGGGGGAAAAGAAAGCTTCACAGACTGGGAGAACTGTTACAGGATGCAATGTAAACAGGTTCTGGGACTGTATATTCCTAGTTTATTGGTTCCCCTTTCTTCGGGCGACCACAATGGCTGCCACAGGGCGGCGACATCTAGAAAAACAAACCCTGCTTTTCTTGGGCATCTTGCTGGCTGCGAAATGTTTGCGGAGCCATTGAGAGGTTTTATTGCGAATTTCATACACGGGAGGAGGTAAACAGGTAAGGGTAAGAGGAGGGTGGAAGGGGGCACTGGCAACACACACACACACACACACACACACACACACACACACACACACACACACACACACACACACGTGTCCACGAGTTTTAATAAACTCGTTCAGATTGCTTTTGCCATCCACGAGTTTTGTCAAAGCTAAGTCTCAGAGAAGCACTAAAGTTATGAGGTCTAATTGTAGACAAGTTCGCCGAGATATAAATTTTTATGTACTTGCTGGCTCTGTTTTCATGACTCATGAACACAAACACAAGAAAAAAAATGTCTGGCACACACACACACACAATGTCTCTCGATATGTCGATAACCATAGATGCAAACTCTGTCTCGTTATTTTGTTTTAGGAATTTAACAAGATAATTAACGCATACTATTACACCAGATCATCTGATAGATAGAGAGATAGATAAGTTAAAAAAAAATATAGTAGATAATATATGGTAAAGGATTGCATATATATATATATATATATATATATATATATATATATATATATATATATATATATATATATATATATATATGCAATCCTATATATATATACAAACGTACATGCAATATATATATATATATATATATATATATATATATATACAGACAGAGAGAGAGAGAGTGGGTGGATGGGTGTTTAAGATTTTAACGTCCTTTTCAACCACATGCGGAGAGAGAGAGAGACAGACAGACAGAGATAACAAAGAAACTCTTCTAAACCAGTGAATCAACTTATCATTAGTGAACAATCTACACAAAGGAGGCTATCCACATTTTCGGACCTTCAGCCGAGCGGGTCCTTCATCAAGGGAATTAATTGTGCAAGACCTTCAATTGCAAGACCTTCATTTTCAAAAGTTAGTATAAATTAAAAGGCAATCTTAAAAAAATTGTACAGGAAAACATTAAACCCATTAATGCAATTCTCACTTAGCTCAAACTCATTTACATGATGAGTTAAGCTTGACCAGTTTACCACCAATGCAAGGCAGTCAGCTACATTTGCGACATTCCCCCTTTTTTTCAGAATGTGCATCCAGGGCCTAAAATCAACATGTAAAATGTCATTTGAACAGCAGCTTCCCTCTTCTCTGGGTTTACCCATCAAATTACATTGTGCTGTGGGCGGCTACATGTCCGTTCGCGCAGGTGTGCGGTGTGTGTTCATCCATTGAAGATGCATTGAATTTTCCTCCACACATTCAGCCGTCAAAAAGAGATCAGCACAAATAGTTGTTGAAGAGTCTTTAGTCGTTTTGCCATCGGTGTTTACCCTCGGGCAGTTGAAGAGCCCTCGACCAGCCTGCAGGATGCCAACTAGTACAAAATGGCCGTCTCCACTTCCCTGTCAAAGGGAGTCCACTCCCGGTGACAGAGTGGAGCAGGGGAGTGAACTCTGACCACTGAGGGTGACTTCTTCAAGCTGTGTGGGGATGGTAGTGGACACACAATTACATCTATTTATGGCTGTGTTGTAGTGGACCATGGACAGGTCATGTCTGTAGTCTTTCAATTTTTTTTTTTTTTTGAAGCTATGGGAAGAAGACGAAGTAGCACAGGTGCAAGATGAAGATGAAGCGATTTTAATTTAAAGGAACAGAATGTGCACTGAGTGTCTCAAAACTCAACATTACCGATGTCTTCAGCTGGATTTTACTTTGACAACAATACAAGGCGTATGATTTTTTTTTCTCTTATTGTTTTTCTCTTGGTCTGTACACAGAACAAAATGTTGTATTCTTGTCAAAAAATATTCAAACGATTGATCTCTTCAACAAGTTTCATTCATTAATTTTTTCGTAGTAAAAAATACCCCCCCCCCCCCCCCCCCCCCCCCCCCCCCCCAAAAAAAAAAAAAAAAAAACACACACACACAAGCACCATTTCTTTTCCATCAACACAGGGTTAGGGTACACGTAGTTCAGTCTCCCCCAACCCCCCCCCCCCTCCTCCTTTTCCCGAATGCATTCAGGTAATTTCTAATGCGTATCGCTTTGACAAACACTCCGGCATTTTCCGTCCACACAGGAATCGCCTTTAAATGTGATCCCGGGCAAAGTGTTCCCGGTCCCCAAGTTGTTCAGAGCACGGGCCCCGAGGGGACATCACTCGGCAAGGCATTGACTGCCTCCCTTTGGTCCCCCGACACCCTCAAATCCAGCCCGGTTCATATTCTCACGGTTTGGGGAGCACGGGGTCTTTTAAAGACCTATTTAATCACAGGTTTTCGGAACTAAACACCTCCAGTGCCTTTTAAATGCTATTCAGGGTATTCGAGATTCTCGTCCGAGCGAACTTCTTAACGGAGAAAAGGCGACCGGTTGAGACTGCCGGTACGAGCAAGGCACACACATATGTGCAAAGCTGCTTCTTTTCACGCCGAGTTCTCGCTAGGCTGCGCTTTTGGGGAGCACAAAGCGAGATTCAATTTAAAATACACACTGGAAAATTGAAAGGTCTATTAAACGGCGGAAAGCCTTTCAGCCGCCACAAAACTTTTGACGGGTAAGCAAACGAGGTGATTAGTAAATACTGGAGGTGTGTCATTTTGTCAACACAGCGAGTTAAAAGGTCTTTGTGGCCGAGGGCGAACAGAAAATATGTGGCAAGTCAAAGACCCGCGCGAGTGACATGGAAGTCTAATCATTGGTTTCGGCAGGATTTTGGCAGTGCTCTTTGTTGACTTAAGGTAGGCGTGCCTTTCATATTCGGACATTAGGTGGTTTTTTCAAGATGTGAAAATCGTCTGCAGGTGTACGCACCGTTTGACTGTAGAGTGTCGAGAGCGGAGCGAAGGAACGGTTACTCGGTTCATTGCCTTGCGGGGGTTGCCGTTCTTGTTATGGTTATCATTTTTTATTAAGTGCATTACTGTTCCTTTTGGGAAATTTGGGGTGCTTCTCCAGGGGACAGCTGTGTTTCTTCATTTGTTTCCCCTTCATTTTCGGCGTTCCCTAGACTTTGCCTCAGATGACCAGGTTGGTGCTGGTGATAATAATAATAATAATAATAATGAGTATTATATAGGCGCTTTACCCAATTTCATGAATCGGCTCAAAGCGCCGCAATCTGAACCCAACACGCACGCTCACGTGAATCACACACATTCTCTCACACACCGGACATAAACACATTACAATCACGTGGTGCGAAGGGTCAGCTCAGCTATTTAAATTTCGGAATTTAGAATTGCATTTATTTTTCAAATTTGGTGGGCTGAACACTTCCAAAGCAGAGGGGGAGGAAGCCGGAGTACCCGGAGAGAACCCCCGACGATCGGCCCGAATGAACGGCGCCACATACGAGAAGGAAAAATTCTTGGCCCCGAGTGGGACTCGAACCCCTGACCTCTCGCATTGGTGACAGGTCTCTTAACCACTAGACCACCGACCGTCAAGGTCTCCAGCAGGCCAGTTTTGGTGCCCCGCAGTTTCTCCTCCAGCGTTGCCCCATTGAGCCAGTGCTGTGTCCTTGCTTCTTGCTTCTTGCGCGTCGCGTTGGTGCAGTACCACCCACCTATTTATATACATTGAACTTCGCTGGGTGAGAAAAAAAGTAGAGGACAGGTTAAACTCCCAAACAAACCCTTTGTCTTTGTTTGTTTCTTCCCTTTGTCTTCTTTTTTATTTACCCTTTGTTTGTTTTACTTTTTTAAAAACTTTTTTTCCTTTTTATTATTATCAATATGTTGTTGTTGTTGTTGTTGTTGTTGTTGTTGTTGAACGATCATTGTCAGTAGTCAAGGCTCACACTCAATTATCAAATCCGCGAAGCCAGTCACAACAGTATCACAGAGGACGGAATCTCTTTCACACCCGTAAAGAAAATGTTCTATGGCTAGTGGAGGTACCTAGCCCGCAGACCATGACCGTGAAAGAAAATGTTCAGGGAGGGAGGTTCTTTTGTAGCGACTGCTTAAGTTAGCTCTCATGCAGTCACTTAAATTCTCGAACACTGAGCGCACCACTCCGTCTTTCAAGGAGCTTTATTTTTTTTTTTTTTTAAGTCATGTGCAGGCCAGTGTATTATTCTCTCTCGTTCACGCTTAATTGTGCTTTATTGGAACGCCTCCAGTAGGGCTAAAAGCCGGTTCCTTTCTTTCACCCTGACTCCTTCCCCGCCCTCTCTTTCCTCTCGGACGTCGCTGGGTCGCCAACAGCGCACGTGCGCCAGGCTACGTCACTTCCCCCCGCGCACGCGCACGGCTTTTCTCTCGCCTCCATGTTTGCGGAACGACGGAGGATGTTGTTCTAGTGCAAGTGGCATTTTGTCGCTGATGTCGGTGATGTCTCTGCTGCGAGCTGCATAGGGACGCACCCCGTCCTTAATACGGGGACAGTCTTCGTGACCCGTGGCCGGAAAACAAAGAAACAAACCGGCTTTTTAGCCACGTCAAAGTTTGATTAAAGATGGGCTTTTAGCAAGCGTCTATATGTTGATTTAGCACCGACCCTGGCTGACGTACAAATTGAATAACCAGCGAGTCTTATTAGAGGGTCGCTTCTGATTTTCTGTTTGCGGATGAAGGATGTTTTCCCCCCTGTCTGCTCCTCCCACCTTGTAGTCGGGAGGAAAAAAATGGGGGGAAGAAAAGAAAAAAGAAATTCATCATCGATCCACTGAGGGTTCTCAACTTGAAGTGTGAGTAGTGAAGTGTGTGTGTGTGTGGAGGGGAGGTATTTCTTATTATGTTTCTTTTTCTTTTTCTTCGTCTTTGTGATCCCTGAATCAGTTTCTGCGCGCGCCGTGTGTGTGTGTGTGTGTGTGTGTGTGTGTGTGTGTGTGTTTTCTGTTTGGGGTTTTTTGTTGTTGTTCTGTTTTGTTTTGTCTCACGGCTTTGTGTGTGTGTGGGGGGGGGGGGGGTAGGGGGAGGGGGGTACTGCGTTGTACCTTTCTCTTTGAGCGTTGAATAATACTTGTGAATTTGTTTTTTATTTTGTTAAAGACAATAAAAAGAACATTTTCACTGACTGACTGACTGGTTTAAACAGTTTTTATTCATTTTGAACAGACAGAAAATTCACTCACACAATTTCGACAATACCGAGCACAACAAGTTAAAAACCTATGAATGTGCTCATAAGTACAAAAAAACATTTGCGGCGGAGTATTATAAGACAGATCTGTAAGAGATAGAGAAGAGAGAGGATAGAAAGAATGACCAATAGATACAGTACAAAGAAAAATGCAGTGGGATTGCGTCTGCGACGGCGGCAGCGGGCCGGCGACTGGTATTGGAAATCGGAATTTAGGTGTCAAAGCGACCTGATACTTCTATAAAGTGCTGTACAGTTTTAAAAATGTTTATATTGTCATTCAAAGGAAGACAGAGATTCCCTCTCAAGAGGGTGTCGATGTTGTAGTTATATGGAAGAGTTGATATTGTTTGCGTACGTGCATTATTAAAGAGAGGACAATCCATAAGAAAGTGGGCTGGATCTTCAACAACGTGGCCGCAAGCACATGAGCAGTCTTCAGATAGATGTCTCTTAAAGAGATGGTCGTTAAGATCACTCATCTCAAGCCTCAATTTACAATGAATGCTCTGGACTAATCTTTCACCTGAATAATAATAGAAAGGTACTGCGGGATCTGCACTAGATAAAAAACGTTTGAAGGAACTGAGTGAATCTGAGAACTTAACGTGATCCGGCAACTCATTCCATGCGGCAGTTGTTGAAGGGAAAAATGAAGATTTATATAACTCAGTGCGACAACGAGGCATCTGTCTTTCTAGGGGATTACGTACATGATAGGGGTTCACTGATGACACCAGAGGGGGCAGATGTTGACAAAGATAAGAAGGAGCATTCCCATTAACAATTTTAAAGTACAAGATTAATTTGTGTCTGTAACGTCTTTCTGAAAGTGATGTAAAACCTGATTCGGTGTATAATTTACTATGGCTTGTACCTCGAACAGTTCCTATAATGGTTCTCAAAGCCTCAAGGTGCACATTTTCTAAATCTTCAGCCAAATGAGCTGGACAGTTATCCCAAACGAAGTCTGAGAAGTCAAAATGCGGCATAATAAAAGACTTGTACATTACCTCGAGAGATTTCCTGCTCAGACGGTGTTTAAAAGAACGTAGACAGGATACTAAGACTCGACATTTGGAAATGATTGACTGTATATGCTCATCCCATTTACAATTCTTCTGAATGATTACACCTAAATGTTTGTGGGAGTTCTTGTCAAGTAAGACTGTATTACCGAAAGCAAGTGGTAATGTAGATAGGTCTCTCTTGTTAGAAATGGTCATAAGCTCAGTTTTTGGGGGGTTAAACGTCACTCTCCATCTGGTTGCCCATAGACTAATCTTGTCTAGGTCAGAATTTAAAATTTCAGTTCTCCGGATTGTATTTTGAAAGCGCAAGTACATACTGGTGTCGTCCGCAACTGACTGACTGACACCAGTCTTGTTCGGAAGGCAAGAGTTTCGTGCGCAAAATGCTAGTGTCTTGAGCAAAAACAAAAACCCAAAACAACCAAACAAAAAGCACAAAGTGGTTCCCGTGCACTGACGTGAAACCCTGACGCCAGATACGTCCACAAACAGCTGTCTCACTTTAACAACAGCAACAACAACGAACGTTATCATGAATAGTAATGAATGTATTCTGAAGGCTACAGTTTTGTTCAGTAGGCCAGTTTTTCATGTGCAAAAGGCTAAAAATGTCGTGCGCAAGAGAGAAGAGTTTGCCACCAGCAGAAGCCTCCACACAGACTCTCTGCTGATTGGCCGAGCGATTACCGGCTCACGAGCTTGCGAGAACCACGCGCGTTTCCCCGAGAAACCGTATCCCATCAGGCTTAGCAGGTAGCCGGTGCTTAATTGTTAAATTGCCACAACATTCGCGCGACTGAGTGACATCTTATCCCCTTGTGCGACAGGGCCGATGCTTTGGGTCTAATAGGATAATGGGACTGGGTGGATAGTTCGTCGCCACTGTCCCTGATAAAGCCCCCAAACCGTTTCCGGGTCCGTTAGCCACGTGCTGCAGTCAGCCGGTGACATGTTGGCGAATCCTAACGGCGAGAAGAAGATTTCTAGATCGATTTTTGTCAAGCTGTGGGATCTGTTGTTGCTGTTGCCGTTGTTTTTGTTCTTGCTGTTGTTGTTGTTGTTGTTGTTGTTGTTGTTGCTGCTGCTGCTGCTGTTGCTCTTGTTGTTACGGTCGTTGCTGTTGCTGTTGCCGTTGCTGTTGCTGTTCTTGCTCTTGCTGTTGCTTTAGCTGCTGCTGCTGTTGTTGTTGATGTTGTTGTGGTTGATGTTGTTGTCGTTGATGTAGTTTTACAGTGATTCATATGTAGCCGATGGCAGATGTCTGTTGTACCCTGTTCACGTGATCCCTTTTTCACGCCTGTACGGCGTCTAGAGCTGACGTCAGCTGAGGTTAGGCGCTATACGAATAGTCTAGTAGTAGTAGTAGTTTACACAATTAGTCATTGAAAACTGATGGTTCACTGGATGTATGCGGCTTCATGAAAAATGTTCTGACTTATCTCTGTCCATGTACGTAGTTTCTGATAAGTGTTATCAGCCAATGCCATTTCTTCAAGACTTTTCTGTTAATTGTCTGCTTTGCATTTCAGGCACTGGTACCAATTAAAATGTTAGATCGCGTGATCTGTTAGTAGTCAAAAGGACACGACTTGATGTTACTGTCTTTGTTTAGGATTCGCAAACTCGCGCTCCTAGACAGCAGTGAGTGAACAGCTTTCACTCGGGTCGGTTTTCTCATGTGTTGTTCCGCCATCTTTCATGACAACGCGATAATGAAAAGTTTTAACGAGATTTTTATCCAGGTCACCTCTCGCCCATGTCATATTCGCTTTTGTTGCACTATATCGATGATTTACTGGGTGGGGGGGGGGGGGATAAGTTTAGTTTCCGACTGTTCGGATCTAATTTAAAATGTAAATGTGTAATTAATCTTTTGTCAACAGATGCTTTCGAAATGACAGCGGAAATTCTTTCTACAGCCGACTGGTAACCTTACACATTATTGCATTTTCCAAGTATCGAGGATGAGCAAACGGTGATGGTGCGGGGGTTTCGGGGTGAGGGGAGGGGGCTGGGGGGGAGAGGGGGGTGAAGGGGGGAGGGGGCGGATGGGGGGAATGGCTGGTAACGGGGAAGGGGGACATTGATAGATTTCCCTCTTTGAAAAAAAACATGAATAGGTTTCAGAGAGAAAAAAACAACAGCAAAAGAAACAAAAGAACAGAACACACGTTATTTTGAGACTTTTTTCTTTCTTTTCCAATCCACCTGATCGAAAAACATCAGCAGCAGTGATATTTCTACCGGTGCCTTACTTAACTCTCCGGATTTCTCTCAGTCTCTTAACGCAGACGACAGACTAGCTGGCTGACGCCATCTTGTCGTTCTCTGCGCGTGCGCCAAAACGAGCGCCCCAGCCAGTGAGTTACGACTTCCGGGAACAAAATGCACAGCGGAAGGAGAGCGGGAGGCCGGGACATCAGCGTGGACGCGTTAGAAACACGAACCGGGCTTCAAAGAGCTCTTCGCCTAATGACGTCAGATACAGGAAGATTAGCCCGGCTGATTGACCAGACAAAAGCAATTTGGTGCCGAGTTTACCCAGGCTTTTCTGAGAGAGCCCACCCTCGACTCTCCGGTCAGGCTCGTGTGCCAGGAGGTGCTTCTGGCTCGCACGAGACGTGTGCCTTCGTCATCACCAGGGGCGTTAAGTGGGACAAGGGGAGATAATGACCTAGTAGGCCCCCGTCCACGCTCCAGAACGTAACAGAGTGGACAGTTTGCAGCCTGAAAAAAAATTAAAAAAAAAAAACAGAAGGCTTGAATAACGTGGACGGTCGGCAACCAGAGGAAAAAAAAAGAAAGCTTTAAAAATTTCATCATAAGGCTCCATATTCAAGTAATTCTCTACCCTTTTTGTTACTACAAACTTAATCAGTTTTGGATTATTGAGATAGGTCATACCACGAAGAACTGATAGTTCGTGCACTACTGGGATTTTCATTGTTTAGCAAAATACTGTTGTCTCATGTGGTCGAACTTGTTTTTTCTAGTTATAAAGTTGGCATTGCCCTGTGTGTAGATTCTAAAAGACAATTTCTCACGAATTTGTCGACTTCAGGAAAAAAAAACTTTAAAACTGGCGTGTACACATAATCATGTCTTTCAGCGGATACTCGCCGAGGAAAAAACGGTGGAACAAAAAGGTTTTACAATTTAACAAGGTCGCACTGAAAGTACATGCATAAGTCATGACGGATAGAATTCAAGCGAGAAAACTCGGGAAATCTCTCGTTAAAATTGCAAATGACTCGTGCGCAATCTACTTCATCACGCGCAGAATTTTCTCAGATAACTCCAGCATGAAACGCGGTTTCAACGGAGATCAAAAACCTTCAGCCCTCATGCTGAAAAAAACCTGTGCTAAAATTTTCATTCCCTCTTTGACGTTTCAAGGCTGAAAAATTGTTGTTGCAACGCAAACCTCTAATTAAACCCATGGCTACTTTCCATTTTCTAGCGTTGGTTATGACGTCACTTGTCAAATGATCACTCACCCATGTTAAAGGTAATATCGCACTTCGGCAGGTGGAAAAAAGTGATACGGGTGAACAGACAAATGAAGAATGCGCCCGCTTAACCGTCAACATGGCGGTTACCTAATCGGATATGAAGCGAGTCGATTGTCGGATAGGATATGACGTAGAAGATGACGGCAGAGTTTGGGTTTTGTGTTGTTAATATTTTATGGACATCTCTGCAGCTTTGGGGCGCGATGGTTCTGTCTGTGCGTAAGATTAATAGATGAATCATGTGATGACGGAAGAGAGAAATGAGTAGCAGACGTAAGTTGAGCCGTTCGTGCTCGTAAGAGAGAGAGGGACACACACACACACACACACACACACACACACACACGCACGCACGCACGCACGCACGCACACACACCACACACACACACAGCCGCAGCACAGCACGAATACAGACAGCCGTTAAACATTTCACATCAGACCAAGAAATAAAGCATTGTTTGCAACCAGAATAAACCTTCTGAGAAACGACTTTTAAAAGTCACACACACACACACACACACACACACACACACACACACACACACACACACACACACACACAAACATTTGTTTCAGCCTGGTTTCTGTCCCTTCCGTGACGATCAGAACACCTTCGCTGTGCTTTCTTTGTTTGTTTTTTTTGTTTGTTTGTTTGTCTGTTTGTTTGTTCGTTTGTTTAAACCGAACTTTATTTTTTGTGCGTGTTTTCATCCTTCTGGCGTGTGTTAATTCTGCCTGGTAGCGCCCCATTAATACTAAACCCCTCAAAAGCACAGAAACAAAGGCCACAAAAAGGAGAGATAGGAGAGTGAATTAAACTGCGGCTGACAGGAACGACACAATAGCATCGTCACTTGATTCGATCTCAGGCTAGAGTTACCCCCCTTGAGATCAATCTTTCGTCGAAAAAGGAAGCTTTAGGTGTCGAAATGTCGCCCATTCCCGCTATCTCGTGACACCGCGAACGGCTCGCGGTCACATCTCCGGTGCTCAAATCAGTTCGCTGGAATGCCAGCCTCGGTCTCAGAGCGAGGCTCACTTATCGCAAAATGTGACACAGCAGGTCTCGTGTCCAGTTTTTGGCTCCGGAAATCTGTAATTTATTGGGGACATCACCGTTTCAGTTTACCTCATGGGGACTGCTTTGTCCTGCTTGAAAGTAAAATGCCTCTGTAGCTTTTTTTTTTTAATTTGACAGCTAAATCAAATTGAATGAAGTGAAACTTGACTTGGTGGGTTGGCGTTTTTTGTTTTTTTGGTTTTTTTGGTTGTTGTTTTGTTTTTTTTTTTGCTTGTTTTTTCTGTAGTCGATTGTAATGGTTTGTTTGTTTGTTTGTTTGTTTGTTTGTTTGTTTGTTTGTGAATGACACTTCTATTTTTAAAACTGTTTGGTTTCTGACAATATGCAGCTAGATGAATGATTCAGAAATTTAAATGAAACATAAGGTCCAGTTACATTCCCCATGTATATACGGCCTGCAAAAACTGAAAATTATTATTATTATTATTATTATACACATTTGTTGTTTTTGATGGCGTTGAAACAACATGATGAAGTTTTGAAAGGAATGTTGCGCCCTTTGATGTCAACGGCAGATACATTTCTGAAATAACATGTCATTTGTCACGGTTGGATGTTTGATAACGTCTTGCTCTCATTTTATTGGACAAGAACTTCCGTAGTCTTGAAAGCAGTTGGAGAGGTTGAATTAAGAGATTTCTGAACACTGGTCGATTCAAAAGTTCTATACCGGACTGGAGCCCAAATTTTTGCTGTGACTCATTGCGTCGTCTTTTACAGTACCCTTGGTGGACACCAGAAAAGAGTTAAAGTTGAAAGTTTAACCATCCATCCAACCGATATTTGAGAAGAAACAAGTGCGCCACGAGCGCTGAATTATTTGAATGGATTCTTATTTTTCCTTCATTTGACCACGTAAATGGATACGTCCGTTTAAGCGTAACTGCTACTTGCGTATGTTTGTACGCTGTTTTTAGCTGTAAAGAATACCGAATAATATTCTGTTGTTAGTCTGAACAGGGTAACACGCGTGTCTGCCATCTGGCTATTGTACTGGCCATCTGAAAGGCAGATATCCATACCTTGTATGTTGTAGATTTGTATTGCAAGCAACAATGTTCAGAGCCCTCTTCCCGTATTCAGTGCGCATGGTATGGTAGACTTCTCCTCGGCGCACATATCCATCTCTGCTGAAATGCTCACGACGCCGCAGGGCTGGAGGACGAAGCAGTGAAAGCCTGCTGCCGCTAAGCGCTACTTTATGTGCAAACCTCCACCCTGCTATTCACTCTGGTGCGTGCGACAGTATTTCTGTTTACCACGACACCAGGGTGGGTGGGTGTTTGGGTGTTTAACGTTCTTTTCCACCACATAGGGTGATATCAAAGACGGGGCAACGATGAAAAAGCCAGCACAAATATTTGGCCCCAGCCGGGATCGAACTCACGACCCGAGCATTAGAAGTCCAACGCTCTACCATTCGACCACCCCGACTCCCCCCACGACACCAGTACAGTACAGAGATATCCTAACTTCGCGAAGAGTGATTTTGAGGAGACCGTGGTGGTTGTGTTGGTGCCGGAGACTGGCGACAGATCGCCTGGTGGACGTCCCGGCCGATAAAGACTGCACCATTAACATCCTCCCTTGATCACCGTGCCCGAGCCTGTGTACGACACCCCTCTCCCAAAAAACCCGCGTGATTAACACCACCCCATCTCTCCCCGGCCGAGAGAGCGTAGGACAAGGGCAGAGAAATCTAATGACATTTAATTTCCCAAAGGGAGAGTGCTCTGATCCTGACCCATCGGAGCAAGGGCGACAAACAAGTCCGCGGAGGGCGGGAAAGGCCCGATAACTCGACGGGACACAAGCTCGTGATAAATTCTCCCCCAATCAGCGGCTAACGAGGGAGATGGAAGACTAGGGGAGGGTTGAAGCCGTCACTGTCCGAAGCTTTCCCCTTGCGCTGCTCCCCGCGACATCACTTTCCGCGATATGACTGTCGCCGTCAACACCCACCGCCAGATTTATGTCCCTTGGGGTAACTCTTCGGCGACAGGAGGAGGCGAGAGCCAGAACCCTCACTGAATCGAACGAGCAAAATAAAAGAGGTGCGTGTTTGGGAGGAGTAGGGGTGGGAGGGGGAGGGGTGAAATCTGTGTGTGTGTGTGTGTGTGTGTGTGTGTGTGTGTGTGTGTGTGTGTGTGTGTGTGTGTGTGTGTGTGTGTGTGTGTGTGTGTGTGAAAGTAAGATTTTGATTTGAAAGCTTTTACGTTGGTTTCTCTGTCGCTGTTAGAGCTGTTCAGTTGAAATACTGCTCTATTTTCTTTGCAATTTCCATTACATCTAAAGACATATGGACTGTTACTCAGGATTTGTTTCCCACAATGCAAGTTGCAAATGCCCGGCACTTGGAAGGGCAGTCTTTAAAAAGTTAACAATATGAAAAAAAAAATTAAAAACCTTTAAAAACTGTTGTCCTCCACCTTTTGGTATTCTGGGGTCTAGTCTGTATGAATGGAGACTAGACTAATCTGAGACTAAGCTTTACTCTCAGACTTATTACTTCGTGACTATCGTTAGCATCATATCCCTGAAACAGTCACACACTTGCCCTGGTCTCCACACATGCAGCTCGTACTAACAGTTTAGTCTAAGCGCAGTTATGCTAGTCTCTGACTTACGTACTAGTCTATCCCCATGCATTAGACCCCTGATCTTTTTCAAACACGTTGGGTGTCCTTTTCGTCTTGATACTAAGCATGGTCATTCAGAAAATGGACTCCAAAGCTTGTGACATATAACGCAGAATAACTTGACTCTGGCATTTATCAAAATTGACAGCAGAAGCGGCAGGGTGGGGGAGTAGACTCTGTGACAGACCAACGGCAGTTTTTACCGCCCTTAATTTTTAATTTCCTAACGGACATTACTCTGAAAATGATCCCGTAAAAAAAAATTTAAAAAAGCATGAGCGGATCGGCTGAAAGCAGAGGATGAATAAGTGAAACAGTTAACCAAGCAGCCCTTAACCATCTAACCATGGTGAGGGTCCCACAAAGAACATAAAAAAGAGATAAAATACATGTACACGCATTTCGCGGTATTACGGACTACTGACCCGTTTGAACAGAAAAAAAAAAATGATAGAACAGATAAAGTGCAAGCAATTTCTCTCTCTCTCTCTCTCTCTCTCTCTCTCTCTCTCTCTCTCTCTCTCTCTCTCTCTCTCTCTGGGAGCCGGGGTGGTCGAATGGTAGAGCGTTGGACTTCTAATGCTCGGGTCGTGAGTTCGATCCTGGCTGGGGCCAAATATTTGTGCTGGCTTTTTCATCGTTGCCCCGTCTTTGATATCACCCTATCTGGTGGAAACGGACGTTAAACCCCCAAACACCCACCCCACCCTCTCTCTCTCTCTCTCTCTCTCCTCCTGTGTTTTCATTGCTATGTGCAGAAATTGTTGTATTCGCCGCACTGATATCTTGTGTATGTAAACAGGTGGGTGGGTGGGTGGGTGGGTGGGTGGGTGTTTGTGAGTTAGGGGGCAACGAGAAAAAGGCCAGCACAAATATTTGGCCTCAGCCGGGACTCGAACTCATGACCCGAGCATTGAGAGTCCAACGCTCTACCATTCGGCCATCCCGGCTCCCCGTAAACAGGTGGGGGCTGTACATAGGCATTTGGCCTTTTGCCTCCGCTTCAATATTGTCTTGTGCAAAATCAGTGGGAAAAAAAAACATGTTGAAGCAATTTAGGCGTACCGTGGACTCAAACAAGAAAACAACGGAACATATAAAATACATACTGATCAACAAACGAAACGCAAAAATAATTTACTGCTTTTGTTGTTGTTGATATCCGAAACTGCCAGTAATTGCAAAGATTGATTCATTTGCACACTGTAATTTTAAGCAGTCACGTCTGTGCAAAAACCCTCAGGATTATTACAACACTGGTGCCCTCCCTTTGCAAAGGGGCGCGCGGATTTTTAAGAACGCATATTATGGTCGCTGGTTGCACGTTCAAGCACCGCCGGAGAAATCTGATTGGTGAAATGTGTTCACCGATGCAACAGCAATAAAACGCGCTAACTTTAAGCCTGCTCTTAACTGGGCACAGCACGCGAAACACACATGTGCACATCACAGTCGTTGTGCTCGGTGTGTCTACTAACTGCAAAACTGAACACAGCTGTGCTCGGTGACAAACCGATTCGATTGAAAATGCACCGTCCGCCATGTTTGCGCGCCGAATGACGTAATACAGCCAATCAGAATCTGTTGTGGAAACCACAGTTACAGTTGTGGCTATTTGAAATCCAGGTTGCTGTGGTGACGCCACAGCGGCGGAAACCCCCAAAATCACAACTGGGTCACAGCTGTGGACAGCACTGTGGCGCTCCGCGGTGTACAGTTAAAAGCCGGCTTTACGGTTCTTTACAGTTCCAGTTTGGACACGCCGGGCGGCATTTGAAGTCTAACTCTTGCCCAACCTGAAAGATCTTAGGCCCCACTGAGACCACGTGACGTTTGAAAAAAACTGTTGCTGCTGCCGTTAACTCAGTGCTAACCTTCCACGGCCTTCAGCAAAATTTTGCGATCACCGGAAGCACTGCCGATGAGCAGCGCACAGGCAAAGCTCGGGTGACAAAACAGAGGCTAGACCGCCAGATCAGTTTTCCGGCCATCCTCAGCCGAGAGATCAGCTTCAGGGCCCGCATGTAGAAGTCGGGGGTTAGGGAGTTTAGCCCCGGGTTAGAGTCTAACCTCGAAATAAACTAGCTCTAGGGTTAAATTTTCCGTTTGTTGTTGTTGTTGTTGTTGTTTAAATCAGGAAGCGGGTCCATTCCAGCAAGGTGCCTATGCCGTTATGGAAGGATTTTTGTCTTTCTTTCTTCGCTTTCTTTTTTATTTAATTTTGTTTCGGGGTTTCTTTTGTCCTAGTCTGGGTTAGGCCCGTAGCCGTGGGTTATATTGACCTCGAGTTCTACATACGGGCCCTCACTGCCAACTAGACTGCTAAAAACACCCAGTTTAGAAACCCGCATGTGGTCAGAATGTGCGGCGTCGACTCGAGGTGCGAAACCTGCAAAACTGGCGTCTACTGAGCTAAAAGACCAGCCGAGACTCGAAGACACTGTGCAGCACGCCTGCAATGGGCATGACATCACTTTCACACAAAGCCAGGGTGACCCAGGACTTCCTTCAGCACCACAACATCGAGATCCGCCCACAGTTTAGAATTAATTTGCCCATATTGCCTCCTACATGCATTTTTGGATAACCAACAACAAAAAACCAAAAAAAAATGTGAATCATTTTCGCGTTTCTTTTGTTGGTGAGTATTTGTGTGTGTGTGTGTGTGTGTGTGTGTGTGTGTGTGTGTGTGTGTGTGTGTGTGTGTGTGTGTGTGTGTGTGTGTGTGTGTGTTTAAGCAACAACAACAAAAAACAAAAAAACCCACGGATTTCGCAGTCACCTTTGAAAGCGAAACTCAGGGATGATAATTGAGAGATTTAAAATTTCATAAGCTGCCGTGTCCCGCATTTAGCTGTGCAGCCAAACCCGATCCATCGCACCCGCCACACCCATACACAAGCTCTCCTTCTGCGGAGCTCATTTTTCAGGCGGACCCTGTGCCAAGGGGAGAGGTTCAAATCCCAGGGCGGCTGCCGCTTTGTTTGCGCGGACGCTGAAGCGATCAGTGAAAGCACGACTATTGTTCTTTGTCTCAGCCGTCGGAGGCGGACAGCAAAGGTTGGCTTTGCGGAGGGAGGGAGGGGGGGGGGATGTCAGAATGTGATAGTTTCACTTCCCAGGCTGGCCGGTGTCGTGTCACAGTTGATGATCTCTCTCTCTCTCCCCCCCCCTCTCTCTCTCTCTCTCTCTCTCTTCCCCTCCCCCCCCCCTTCCCCTCCTTGTTTTGATGTTGTCTTTTTACCCTTTAACGTAGACTAGCAGGACAGCTTGTAAGACAGGCAGTAACGCCTAAATGCTCTATCCTGAATAAAAAACGTTTCATCATCATCATCATCATCATCATGTCTCTCTCTCTCTCTCTCTCTCTCTCTCTCTCTCTGGCGTTGGAAAATAAAATTCCATTGTCATCGTACATGTATCTCTCTCTCTCTCTTTCTCTTGATTCACTGAATCTCTCTCCCGACAAACTTCTAAACACTGGCACCTACCCACTTCTATCTGGACCTTTTAGTAGTTTTACTTCATTCGTTTGACTACGCTCATTGCCAGCGCGCGCGTGTGTGTGTGTGTGTGTGTGTGTGTGTGTGTGTGTGTGTGTGTGTGTGTGTGTGTGTGTGTGTGTGTGTGACGGTGTTCTGATTACGAGCGGACAGAGAGGAGAGACAGACGGACAGAGAGGGACAGAGACAGAGACAGACAGAGACAGAGACAGACAGGCAGAGACAGACAAACAGAAACAGAGTCAGACACAGACAGACTGAATTCCTGTCGTCATTTCAAAAAGAACATTAAAGATACAATTTTTACAATACGTTTTAATTGTGTCTCAGCTGCCGTGCTTTTCGTACGAGCGTACCTTACGCCCCCCCCCCCCCCCCCCCCCCCCCCCCCCCCCCCCCCCACACACACACACTCCCTCACTCACGCCTGGGAATTTAACGTCCTTTTCCGCTACGTAGGGTAGATATGAAAGACATGTCAACGACGAAAAGGCCAGCATGTTTTTTGTTTTGTTTGGTTTGTTTTTTTTAACTTCCAGTTGAGACTCGAGCTCACGGCCTGAACACTGTAGGTCCGGCCATCGCTTTACCACATGGGCTTCGTCGGCTTCCGTTCCATGTCGGGGCGACCTTCCAACATGCATCGCCCTTTTCAATAGCTGGGGGGATGAATTTCAATGTGCTTCTCCTCGGAAGGACCCAGTTCTTCGGCGACACCGTCACCGCTGGATATCTGCCCAGCATTTTATGTCTATGAGCTCCCTAAGTGAGCAGGCATCAATAATGTAGACCCGTTCCACTCAGCTAAATGAAATGGCCACTAGCCCGAGCTGATGCCGACATTTTCGCGCTCTGGGGTATACGGCTGGGTTGCTGTTTCTGCCGCCGTTACAAAAGATGAGTAGTTTATTTATCCGGGGTGGAAACGGAGCAGTCGCCATGTCCCAAGGGGAGATCACTGCGATTGATGTGCTTTTTGTGACGTCATATCCCGTGGGAGAGAGAGCCGGGATGGCAATAGGAGGGTTTGACAGCGAAATGGAGCATTTTGCGGGAGAAACGGATATAATGAGAGTTGGTATAATGTGTGGTCCGTGTTTATGTGTGTGTGTGTGTGTGTGTGTGTGTGTGTGTGTGTGTGTGTGTGTGTGTGTGTGTGGAGAGAGAGAGAGAGAGAGAGAGAGAGAGAGAGAGCAAGTCATAATTCAGATCATTTCAGCGCGAGTGCGTGGTTAAGAAAACGACTAAAAGCGGCTCTTTTGAACCACAACGAATTCCTAATGTTTATACATATGGCAATAAAGTTATGGTTATGTTTTTATGTTTATGACTAAAATTTTCGATTTAAACATGACACTGCGTGTAACACCTCTGCCCCCTCTCCCCCCCCCCCCCCCCCCAAAAAAAAAGAAAATCTACTGCTGTTAACAAGACATGTTCATCTCTCTCTCTCTCTCTCTCTCTCTCACACACACACACACACACACACACACACACACACACACACACACACACACACACACACACACACACACACCAGCTACTTCATTCGCAATTTTCGAACAACAGCCATCATCCCGCTATATAAATGTTGTTTCCCTCAACAGTTCGCATCACACCGACCCTACCCTATACCCTGCTGCGTGTTGTGTTGTAAACTTGAACAAAGCCTCCATATCAGATTGCAATCGGCCACCCCACCGCCACCATCATTAGACACCCAGCGAAATTGTCCTGGACTCTTTCGGCAAGCGTGTCCATGAAATATGAATGCAGCGAATCGCTTTCCCCATTTTCTGCCGCTTTGCTAAATGGCACACAGGGGCGAAGCACAAGGCAGAGTGACTGCAGCGCCTCTGAATTATTTAGCCGGCCAAATTTTCCCACAAACGGTCCGTTACAGCCCTGCGCGCAGTTTAAACGATCGTTTACAAATGGCCAGCCAGCCGGAGCCCAAACCGAACCAACAACATTTTGCTGGTCAGTCACTAGTCCAAATTTTGTCCAAGTCGTGTGTGTGGAGGTTTAATTGTGACGATAGTTTGCTGTGTTAAAAGTGAGAATAAATTCCATTCGGGCCGATCGTCGGGGGTTCTCTCCGGGTACTCCGGCTTCCTCCCCCCCCCCCCCCTCTGCTTTGGAAATGTTCAGCCCACCAAATTTGAAAAATAAACGCAATTCTAAATTCCTAAATTGAAATAGCTGAGCTGACCCTTCGCACCACGTGATTGTAATTTGTTCATGTCGAGTGTGTGAGAGAATGCGTGTGATTCACGTGAGCGTGCGTGTTGGGTTCAGTTCGCGGCGCTTTGAGCCGATTCATGAATTGAGTAAAGCGCCTATACAATAATAATAATAATAATAATAATTATTATTATTATTAAATTAATGAGGACAATCCAACTCTTGAATAAGGTCCGTGTCAGTTCTGGCTAGATCAATATATCTAGATTAATAGAACATTCAAGTTGAGGGTGAGGTGGGTGGGTGTCTGGAAGTTCAATGTCCTTTTCCACCACGTAAGGGTGATATCAAAGACGGGGCAACGAGAAAAAGGACAGCGCAAATATTTGACCCCAGCCGGGATTCGAACTCACGACACGAGCATTGAGAATCCAACGCTCTACCAATCGACTATCCCTGCTCCCCACATTTAAGCTGAGAGTTTCAAATTGTTTGCAAACTTGCCGCTACAGTGTCAGTACAAGTTACAGCACCGTGGTACATAATTATAGGACGGCTCACACAGCTCGCTTCGATTTTGAAGTCGCCACCACATCATTGTAGTCCCAGCCACAGCTGGGCAATTGGCGCCGAAAAAAAAGGCGCCATTTTTCTCCTGATGTCATTTTCCATGTATTTTGCAATGTAGATGTCTAACAACACGCTAAAGATTTACAACTAAACCGACGATAATCAGATTAGGCTCACGTTTCCGGGGAATTACTTTGCGGTCAAAGCGGATGTGATCAATTCTTGACATAGAGCTTCGGTTGTTTCGTGTGTCTCGAGGGTTTGGCTGTCTACGAGACAAACACGCAGCGCACGGATATTTGCGGATCGACCTAGCTGCGCGTAGTAATTACCAACAGTTGCGGACACAACATATGAGAGGCGAAATCGGTGCGTGTAGTTTGACGATGGCTTCGAAACTGTCGTACGAGCGACAATGCCTACTTTATAGTGTGTTGCTGTTACTGTGCCTGCTGTTAGTTGGTTAGCTGGGGTTTATCGTCCCATGCCACAACGAGGTGGCAGGTTATGGGGGGCGGGATAGCTACCCTAAAGCCGGCTCTTCACTGAGCATTGCGGAGCGCCGCAGTGCTGTCCACAGTTGTGACATAGTTGTGATTTGGGGGGTTTCCGCCGCTGTGGCGTCATCACAGCAACCTGGATTTCAAGTAGCCACAACTGTGACTGTGGTTTCCACAACAGATTCTGATTGGCTGTACTACGTCATTCGGCGCGCAAACCTGGCGGACAGTGCATCTTCAATCGGTTTGTCACCGAGCACAGCTGTGTTCAGTTTTGTAGTTAGTAGACACACCGAGCTCAACGACTGTGATGTGCACATAATTATGTGTTTCGCGCGCTGTGCCCAGTTAAGAGCAGGCTTAAGTGAACAGTCCAGCTGAATACTTATTACGCCAGGTCGGCCACATTTTATGTATCCTTGACTGTAATGGACAAGTTACACAAACAGATCCAGTTCACAGTCAGAGGAAGCGGGGCAACATGAAAAAGGCCTGTACAAGTTGTTGGCCCTGTCGGGATTCGAACCAGGATCCTTGCAATCTCGAGTCCAACGCTCAAACCGTTGAGCCACCGACTCCCCCTGTTGTGGATGATGGCGGTTTTATGTGTTGGGGTGGTGGTGGTGGTGGTGGTGGTGGTAATATTATGATTGTTGCTGCTGCTAGCAGACATTCAATAAACATATAACATGATCGTACTCCATTAATAATAGACGTACCAAAGTGGAATGTTCTCATGCATTTCATCAGTCCTGAGGGGGGGGGAAAAAAACCTGAGTACCCGTCTGCCTAACTGATCATACCAGCGGTATGATTTTTGTTTTATTTCAGGTTTTGGTACCCAAAACATCCACTTTCTCACGCAGGTTTGATATATTTCGTCACCACGACGTTACTGCTACCATTCGGACAGAAGCCAACATCTTTGTTAGTCCGTCACTGCACAAAACGCTGTTCCACGAAGTATGGGACACCTAGATTATCTCTAAGTATCGTATACTTGAGCGTAAAAAAAATGAATGGAGGCATGAATCCAGGCACACAGCGAACACACAGCAGGGTGGGTGGGTGTTTAGGAGTTTAACGTCCTTTTCCACCACGTGTGGGTGATATCAAAGACGGGGCAACGATGAAAAAGCCAGCACAAATATTTGGCCCCAGCCGCGATTCGAACTCACGACCCAAGCATTGGAAGTCCAACGCTCTACCATTCGGCCACCCCGGCTCGCGAACACACATCAGGCACACAGTGCAGACCACAAAGCCTGAACAGGCCACACCTCTTTTGACATAGGTAAAAGTATGGCCCTTTAAATAACTTCACCGTCGTCGAAGAGTCAAGGCTGATTTTGTTTTTTGTTGCTGTTTTTTTTTATGTGAACGCCGGAGCTGACAAATTCGCCTGTAGCTACCATTGACAATAAAAACGGCACCAAAGATATATAATTGAGGATTCTGCAATAGTCATGAAACAATTTCTCAGGTGGCAAAAAAAAAAATGAACCCTTTTAATGACCGCAACCTAATCGTCTGTGAAATCAAACCTGTTGGACAAACCCCGCATTTTGATGCTTGGTCACACGAGAATCAAGTGAATCAACGCCGAACGATTTCAGAAGTCTTTCTATCAGGGGCGGTAAGTGTCATGTGACGCCGCGCGGCAATTATTCCCCCTGGTGCTATGGCAGAGAAACGCAAGACAGGATTATGGCGTGAAGAAAATGAAAAACCAACACGCGTACTAACCGGCTGATATCTGACTGTGTTTACCTGTGGTGCTGTTGTGCCTTTCGTGTCCTCTGGCTGCAATCACGGACGCCTGAGCCATCGCGGAGCCTGCAGGTGGCAGCGGGAGGGAAGAGAACTCTCTCTCTCTCTCTCTCTCTCTCTCTCTCTTTCACACACACACACACACACACACACACACACACTCTCTCTCTCTCTCTCTCTCTCTTTCTCTCTCTCTCACACACACACACACACACACACACACACACACACACAGAGCAATGACAGGTTGTCATCAGTGCAGGTGCTGTCGCAAACTTATAACATAAGCCTGTAAACAATATGCTCTCTCTCTCTCTCTCTCTCTCCCCTCTCTCCTTGTTTTGGAATGATGGATGAACTCAGTAAGTGCACGGTGCACGGTCATTGGAGGGTTCGAACGGTTTTGAAAGTTACCTCCCTTAACCGGTGGCTCACAGTCCGGAAATTGCCCCTTTAAAGTTCAAGTCAAGAGGTACGTGGCCGCACGGTTCAGTTCTGCCAAACTTATGTTATAATGACGGTGACTGAGAGGGCACCAAGGACTTCTAAACTTGACACAGCGGTGCAAACCGTTCAGTTTCTCGGCAATCACAAACACTCGGCCGAGACATCGATAATTTTTCACATTCTCCACCTGCGGAGCGCTAGATCGCTAGTGGAAAAAAGGGCAGCTGGACTGTGAAGTATACCCAACGAACCAGCACACAGTTCACGCCGGCCATTGTTCTAACAGCGGCAGTTGGCACCCGGGGAAGAGAGAGAAGGCAAGCAGAACGGGGCCCCATACCGGCTCCGTCAATGGAGTAATCTGTCCTTGGAGTCAAAAGGGTAATCTGCCTTTAGTGGGTCCAAACACACAGCGCTGAACGGCAACGGTCGATAATCATAACAGCCCGGCTCTAAATAGGGGGAGCGGCTGAAACCATAACAGTAACGGAGCAATAATGAGAAGGCCACAGTCTGTAGGCTGTCACAGTCGGCACTTCAGTGGCGTCCACAGTCTCCAGGGGTTTGGGTCTATATGTGCTGTATGTGTAGGGGGCTGCTGGTTCGATTCGAAAGCCGCTAGGGCTGGAAGCGAGCCATGCAAGAACGCGGGCTTGTCCATCACATGGCATACGCCACGTGCTTCATGTATGTTTAATGAACAGGCATTTGATCTGTCAATCAAGCAGACACAACACCACCACACCTCTGCTTGTCATTTACAATACGCCGGCCACAGAACATTCTTCTCTCGGCCCAGCCTATGCTTATGCTGCATTAAGTTCGTGTTGTAAGCTGCATCGTCAAGTCCATGTACCCAGCATCTCCTTTTTTTTCGAATAGGCAAGACTCTTCCGAATATGGGTTTGGGTTGTTGTGGGTGTTTGGGAGTTTAACGTCCTTTTCCACCACATATGGGTGAGATCAAAGATGGGGCAACGAGAAAAAGACCTGCACAAATATGTGGCCCCAGCCGGGATTCGAACTCACGACCCGAGCATTGGGAGTCCAACGCTCTACCATTCGGCTATCCCGGCTCCCCCGGAAACGTGACGAGAAAATGGCCAGCACAAATATATGGCCCAAGGCGGGATTCGAACTCAAGACCAGAGCACTGAAACTCTAATACACTGCGGCGCAAACCGTTCAGTTTCTCAGTCCAGCGTGCTACCTTTCGGCTATCCTGGCTCTCTGAAGGTGGGTTTGGGTTTTTGCAACTCAGTGAGGCGCACGATTTGCTACTCAGTGCTTCCAAAGACCTAGTAACGGTCTTGAGGCTACGTAACAGAGATGCAAATTTGGAGAAAAACGCTCTATATTCCTCTTAAAAATAACGTTGCAGATGACACCCTAGAAATGCTTAAAATTCACCCAAAAAAAAAATATCACAAAAATCAGGCAGCCATAGACTCATGTGTAGAGTAAATTCCAACAAATTCCAATATTCCGTTTTTTGGCAATGTTGGCAGCGACCACATACCCCCTCATTCCAAGGTCGTCTGCTAGCTCCTGTGCCAGCCGCGCATGAATTCAAATAGTCCACAAGCCAACCTCATTTTTCCCTAATTTTACGATTACCTGGCATGAAACTTGTTTACAAAGCCAACAAAAAGCACCAGATTGCCATTTTTTACTCTGCACACAAATTTTAAAAGGAGCAAAGCTTTTTTTTACTATATTTAGCCGAGTATACTACATGACCTGGAAGCTAATACCGGTGTGTAACCTGTTAAACATTGCATCACATTGTTTTTGACTTGGATCTCTGCGGCGAGGTTCAAGGGTACAATGACAGCAGATGGGTGACTCCGTTTATCGAGGAAAAATACAACTGGACTGAATTAGGAGGCCAGTATGAACTTTGTGATGACCAGATACACCGAGAACTCACGCTCGAATATCCTTTCATGTGGTGAAGATCAGGGCCCGTATGTAAAAGTTGAGGTTAGGGCTTTTAGCCCCGGGCTAGAGTCTAACCTCGAACTAAACTAGCTCTAGGGTTACATTTTTTTTTTTTTAATCAGGAAGCGGGTCCATTCCAGCAAGGTGCCTAAGCCGTTATAGAAGATATTTTTTTCCGTTCCTTTCTTCGCATTCTTTTTTAATTTAATTTTGCTTTTGGGTTTCTTTTGTCCTAGTCTGGGTTAGGCCCGTAGCCTTGGGTTAAATTAACCTCGACTTGTACATACGGGCCCAGATCTTAATCAACGCTTGGGTGTCGGAAATTATGACTATAGATAAAATCTTGACGAAAATGTGGTTAGACTGGGTGATTTCACGTAGCTGAGATACTAAAAGGTGGGTCCACATCGTATCTCGTTCATCTAGACAACTTTTTCATGCGTAATCATTATATGGATAGGCAGAGGATTCGGAAGATATAAATCAGTTATGACGGTGATGATAGGGTAGTCCAGTTCCCTGGATAAGGGACACAACAGCCGGCCATCCTGCTCAAGGCTGATCAGCTTTATGCGAGACTGTCACTACTGAGCGTTAGGCCGCCGTCCGTTCCTGTTAATGTTTGTGAAACGAGAGCATATATCCGTCATGGATATCCCATATAGTTTAGGGTTTTTTTTCCCAAAAAAGGGGCGGGGGCCGAGGAGCCGAGCAGGGCAGGGGGATAGCCAAACTGGTCGAGAGTCGGACTGTCAATGCTGGAGTCGTGAGTTCGGATCCCGGCTAAAAGCGTTTTCAGTCTTGGACCTAAACCGATCAAGCACGTGCTTTTTTTTTCCCGCTGTATAGCACAGTGTGCCGTTTACTCTCGACTGAGGTGGATTTCCTGGCTTTGTTCCTATACTGTTTTCCTCGGTTTCCCCGTCTTGGATCTCAGCTTATGTGGTACAGCGTGGCCGGGACCGTCAATGCTCGGATCGAAAGTTCGAATCTCCGCTGGACTGAAACCAGAAACATAGCCGGATAAGGTGTCCCTGCTGAAACCAAACTTTTGTGCTGGAGTTTTCCTCGTTGCCCCGTCTTTGGTATCACCCTTATGTGGTGGAAAAGGACAACCCTGAACAACCGACAAACCAAGCAACCAGAAAGGGGAGGAATCGGTTCCATTGACGCAAGATACTTAGAACATCACTCAGTGATGCTTGATCAGTGGTGCGTTTGACTGTGCCGCCACATTCAAACTGCAAAATCTCCAGGAGACTATCTGGAAAATACAATGCCCATAAATAACCGAGAAAGAGCGCGTATACAGCGGCATGACAGTGTAAAGACTGCTCGAAGGCAACACCAGATCTCATCCTGAACTCTGCCCACAAACCCCCTAATCTGCTCCACGTGGGGGCAGGGGAGATAACTTTTTCAATGAGTGGTGGGGATGCGCTCCCCCTGTAATTTTCCGTGCGGATTCAACCACAAGGGGGGAACGCAAGACCACATCCCTCAGCTCTTCATCTGGGAATCTTTTCAGCTCCGCTGACAGATACTTTGTGTCCCTCGCCCTATTACCAGGTCACGTGACGCATCTGTGAATGGGCGTCGCTCACGCAGTAGCGGCCCTTGACCTTTGTGATTTGCCCGGAAGCTGGCAGACGCTCGTGGCCACAAAGAGGCTGGTGGCTTATCTGGGAGATATCATGGCTGCTCGCTTGCGGACGTCAACTCCACTCGGCTCCATCCTTCCCGGGGTGTGATGTGACGCGATGGGGGGAAGGTCTTCATTGAGGGAGGCAGGTGTTACGTCTGCTGTGTTTCTCGGGGAGCCGGTGTACCGTGGCCACGCGGGATGTCAGTACTCCCCAGCTTTATATATTCCGGGGCACTTCCCGCGTTAACGCTGAATGTACTCCCTCCAGTCTAAACCACATTTATTGGAGCTTGGTAAATGAATCTGGAGTGTGAGGGTGGAGCATGTTTGTTTTAGACGAGAGGGAGTACATGTACATCCAGCTTTAAGCAGGAAGTGCCCCGGAGTGTACAGGGTTGGGGAGTACATCCTGCCTGTTGCAGGCCGCAATAGCCGAGCTAGTAGAGACTGAGTTAGGCTGTCGAGTCAGTCCACGGGGTCGTGGGTTCGCTTCCCAGACGAAACCAAACCGGCATTTATGCTGGATTTTTCTTTCCTCCCGTTGGGCCGTCTCTGAACAGTCAGAAAGAGAGAAAAGGGTGTGAAAAGCCAAACAGCAAACAAACAAACAAACCTCCAAGATTGAGTTTGACAGTCAGGATCGACCTCATCATCTGAGCAGCAACTTTGAGTCTGACTAAGAAAAATATGTTGTTTGTTCCTTTGTTTCTTTGTTGTTGCTGGGGATTGCTTGTGTGGTTGGTTGGTTGGTTGTTGATTTAGTGCTGCCTTTTCAGACAAAGCCACAAAATTACTGTGATAGCTTTCTAGAGAGAGAGCGAGAGACAATGACAATTCCTTTATTTTACAATGGTAAAAGTTGTAGACACAATGGCCCTTTCGCAACTTGCCGTTCCACTAAGAAAGATTTTAAAATGAACTAAATAACAAAGCAGACAAAGGGATAAAATAAAAAGAACCGAGAAAACAGATAATTTCAAAACACAAGCAGACCACATCTACCGTCCTACCTTCAACGGTAGGAGAGAGTGAGTATAATTTACATCTCAGAAGAAGTTTCAGGCACACAGACCATTTCAAAAACGAAAGAAGGATCTGAAATCATGGTGAACAATTTTCCACACACACACACACACACACACACACACACACACACACACAATTATCATCTACCTTGGTTTCAGGTGTCGGCCTAAGGCCGCCACATTCGGTTCAAGAGGGGAGTTCAAATTTGAGTCTAGCCAATTAAATCAGCGTGAACTGTTCATGAAAGAAAACTATGTCAAGAACTTGATTGGATCCTCCCAGGAGATTACAACCACGGTGATAATGATGCGCCCTGCTGAGTCACAAACGCGCGGATGAAAAAGCACATCCACTGACGTTCAAGTTCATTTTTGCTCCTCGTGAAGTTTTTGAAAGACGGACAAGTTACTGTTAGTCTCGTGTGTAGGGCCAGGGACACTGTTCTCGTTAGATTTTCGTCACACAAGACCTCGCTTTGGACTAACAAATGCTAGCGTGAAACGCGGAGAACTTCAGTTTCCTTTAAGGTCGTCGTTTACAGTATCGCTTCAAATACATGCCGTTCGTCTTTGGTCAAGTCCTTTGTTCAAATGTTTAACATTGATGATGATGGTGATGATTTGGTAGGTATGGCACACGGCTTCAGCCTCCAACGGCGCGTAGGGGCGGTTTTTTTTTTTTTTTTTAAAACAAAAACAAAGCAGCTGATGATTAATATGGTCATGCGCTGAAGGGATGAGCGTCAGTCGCTTTTCAAATGCAGTGATGTCGACTGCCTCCAGGGCCTTCGCTATCCGCCATCATGAAATTGCATCATGAACATAACACTGGAATGGACAGTACAAGGTGGCAGTTTCCCCAATTTCAAAAAAAATTCATAATAATAAAAAATCATGTTTAGTTAGAAACGGGAAACCAACTGTAGCCGGCCTTGAAAAAGGCAAGGTCCTTCAAATAACTTCGTCCCTACCTAGTCACCCTTTTAGCCGCCGCCTCTGGCGAAGTCTCCGCCCCTCCCTCAGTCCTCCCTCGGCTACGGGGCCGGTTGATAAAGACGCGGCCCGGTCGCCTTTTGCTCCGCGATGTCACGCTGTGCCTGATTGGGCGCGCTCCGTCAGACGCCATGGGGAGACAAGCAAAAGAGAAGCTTCGGGAGTTCTTTACCCTTCCTCGCGACGTCCGCTTCTGCGCGCATTAGGCACCGGAGCGACACAAACAACAAACTTCAGTCCCGCGCCCTATTTGAAGCCTTTAACTGCAACGATTAGACACGTCGGACCGAATTACCCACACGGGGGCTGACGGACCGTACTCGTATGGTTCAGCGCGACCGAGACGACAGAATAATGAGACGGAGGACCTTTTTTTTGCTTTCATTGTGTATTCTTACGCGACGCGGCAGGCAAATAGAGGAAGGTGTGAAAGAGGACAATCGCGGAGCGTTCCTTGGCAGAAATCTGACGCTAAGCTCACGCTTGAAGAGTGTTTTGATAAATCGCTAATAATCCTAGCCAAAAAATCACGAAATTGGCAAGGACAGATGTCGAGGTCATATTCACATATGCGTCGTTTAATGCTGGCATGTTTATGATACGAAAATACTGCGCCGTTGGAAGCAGGGGCTGTCTTAATATGTGGCCTGAGGATTGTTTTCTTTTTATTACGAAAGATATTAATGTATGAATATCGCCCCTCCGTATGAAACTGCTCAGTTATAGAAGGCATCTGATACTTCACGCCAACGACCTGGGGTTTGATCTCCGGTGGGCAGGAGTTTGGCTTGGCATTTTCTCTACCCACACTGAATCCAAATTCACATACAGGCTCGTTGAAAAGCTTTCATTGAGTAAAACACACACGAGTTAACTTTTCCAAGCTCATACATCGACCTAAGCTGTTCACGATGAAGAAAAGCGTGATACCATTACGGCGACGCGTGCAAAATTAGAGCCTGCTACAGGCCGTGGTTGGTAATGTATCTGTCACCCACTCTATCGAAAGAAAACGCCTACGACTTTCCATGAAAAACTGGGGTGGGTGGGTTTCGGGGGGTTTAACGTCCTTTTCCATGCGGGTGATATCAAAGACGGGGCAACGATGAAAAAGCCAGCACAAATATTTGGCCCCAGCCGGGATACGAACTCACTACCCGAGCATTGGAAGTCCAGCGCTCTACCATTCGGCCACCCCGGCTCCCCCATGAAAAACAGTCATAGCACAATATTTGTATTTATTCATTTTATACTCTATACTCTTTTAGCCCATTTCGGGGAAATTCACGTTACCGTCCTCTTATGTGTGTGTGTGGGGGGGGGGGGGGGTCGCGTCGCTATTGTTCAACGCCACCCATTTTTTCTTTTTTTCCTGAATGCATGGTGTGGGATTGTTTTCCATTCCGCGGTCCTTTCCGCTTGGAAGGGCAGCCGGGGTAGTCGAATGGTAGAGCGATGGACTTTCAATGCTCGGGTCGTGAGTTCGAATACTGGCTGGGGCCAAGTATTTGTGCTGGACTTTTCCTCGTTGCCCCGTTTATGATATCGCCCATGCGCGGTGGAAAAGGACGTTAAACTCCTAAACACCAACCAAACAATCCCGCTTGGAATGGGACTTTTAACGTGTACGCTTGATGCTGTGCATGCGTGCCAGTGTACACGAGGGCGAGAAAGTCACCGTGAACGAGTCTGCACGTGATTTTGACTCGATTTGGAAAGGAAAATCTCACCATACTCCTGCCCACCAGGGACTCGAACCAAGCATCTGGCAATCCGAAGTCGGATACCTTTAACCACAAGACAAATCTCCCCCATTTTGGTTACGAGCTTGCGGATCAGACAAACACACCAACCAAATCCTGAAATTTAAAATGTAGTCCAACTGGCTTCGTTAAAGACCAACAATTTCACCCTTTCACGATTTGAAAACCATCCTGTTCACAGCTTGTCCGTTAAAATGCCAGCCTGAAAGGTCCCCCGTCACTATGAGTGTCACAGAGGGACTCGGGCAGAACGGGACGTGTTGACTTTGCACTGTTCCAATGACTGCTGTTTTGCAGGCCCCGGCTGCCAAATGTCAATTTCGCAATGATTAGAAACGTCTGCCCATCGCCAGCCCGCGGCCGGCCACTCTTTTCCATGGCACTTGCCAGTCCGATTTCTCTGTCAATTCCGTGTATTGAGTTCCATAATGTCTGTAGTTCGAGTCTCCAAAACTGTCACAATTTTTTGGTTGTATGTTGATGCTGTTGTTGTTGGTGATGATGGTGTTAATGTCAACATCTCTGTTGGTGTTTCAGTTTAGTTTAGTTATGTTTCAGCCGTTTTGTGGTTCGAATTTGAGTAGACATGTGTGTATGTGAACTAATGATCTAAAGTGTGTCCATAAGCATAGGTGTGTTATATAGTGAAAACGCCCTTGAACGTTGCAGAGGACTTACAGTGAAAACGCCCTTGAACGTTGCAGAGGACTTACAGTAAAAACGCTCTTCAGTGAACGTTGCAGAGGACCTATGGTCAAAACGCTCTTGAACGTTGCAGAGGACTTACAGTAAAAACGCTCTTGAAAGTTGCAGAGGACTTACAGTAAAAACGCTCTTCAGTGAACGTTGCAGAGGACCTATGGTAAAAACGCTCTTAAACGTTGCAGAGGACTTACAGTAAAAACGCTCTTGAAAGTTGCAGAGGACAGAGTAAAACCGCTCACGAACGTTGCAGAGGACTTGGGACACACCATCCCACCATCCCACTAAAAAAAGTTCTCTCCGCAAAAGGAGAGCGCATATCGGGAGCAGACCACCTCCCCCCCTCCCCCTAAAAAAAATTCAACTCATGATCATCCATTACTGTGAATCATTTTGTGTGTCCAGGCGTGCGCTGCAAATGCTCGCTTTCAGCCGCTGTCCTCGTCCGCCATATTTGCACAGGTGTCGCGCCGCTCGTGCGTGTACCTCGTGCAATAATGGTCACGTGACCCGAGTGATTGCGCGCGCATAAAAAGAGGCATCACATGAAAGGACAAACAGACGGGTACACCACGGGAAAATGGACCTTCCGGCAACCAGATTCGACAGATTTTTTTTTTTTTAAATCTATGGGAGGAAAACAAGTCATGACAGTTTAGAAAGAAAAGGCGTGTCTTAAGTTCAGTGATACAAATTAAGTTTGATTTGGTTTGGTTTGAAATTTTTTTTTAAAAAATCGATGTTCTTGTTTTCGGCTCTCTCTCTCTCTCTCTCTCTCTCTCACACACACACACACACACACACACACACACACACACACACACACACACACACACACACAGGCTGGGGCCGAATATTTTTGCTGGTTTTTCATCGTTGCCCCGTCTTTGATATCACCCGAATGTGGTAGAAAAGGACATTAAACACCCAGATACCCACCCATCCACCCACTTAGACGCTTGGGCAGTGACAGCGTCTGTAATAATAATAATAACGAGTATTGTACAGGCGCTCTACCCAATTTTTTTTTTTTTTTTTTTGATCGGCTCAAAGCGCCGCGAACTGAACCCAACGCGCACGCTCACGTGAATGAAACGCATTCTCTCACACTGGACATGAACATAATTATTACAATCACGTGGTGCGAAGGGACAGCGGCTCAGCTATTTCAGTTTCGGAATTTAGAATTGCATTTATTTTCAAATTTGGGGGCTGAAGATTTCCAAAGCAGAGGGGGAGGAAGCCGGAGTACCCGGAGAGAACCTCCAACGGTCGGCCCGAATGAACGGTGCCACGTACAAGAAGGAAAAATTCTTCGCCCCGAGAGGGACTCGAACCTGACCTCCCGCATTGGTGACGAAGTCTCCTCACCACCAGACCACCGACCGCCCCAATGTAATGTTAAATAGAGCCAACAGAAGCGTACTCGATGGCGGCCACCACTCTGAGCGCTCCAGTAGTGTATCAACAGTCGTAAAATGTGAATGCTCGAGCGCTCGCGCGAAGTGTATCGCATTAAGAGCTGTACTGATCGTCAGGATGGAGCATTTCGACCGTACAGGCGCACTCAAGAGCGAAACTGTTCCAAAACCTAAGTTGGCTTAGCAAAGATGGAATCAGCCCGTTTAAGTATTAGTGTCTGTGACCTCGATTCCTATCTTAGAGCTGTCTTAGACTTACATATATTTTTGTTTTCAGTTTTCCACCTGTCTTAAAGGCAAATCTTCCATCAATTCTATGCTCACAATGGACGACTCCACTCCTGTCAATCCAAAGGGCCGAGCCCCCAGAATTCAGCTAATCGGGTCCCTCGGCAAAATGAACACAACACATGGCATGGTCTGGCAAACATTTTGCCAGACACTACAACGAGGGAAGTACCACGGCATGCCGCCAAGACACTGCGGTAAACACTCGACACGTATACGAGCTTCTCTAGCAAGCTTCATTGAACACACACACACACACACACACACACACACACACACACACACACACACACACACTTAACACGAAAAATGGACTGCTCAACCTATTCAATTCAATTCAATTCAATTCAATATAACTTTATTGTCTGTCGATGGCAGAAAATTTTCTTCTGGCTCACACACACACACACACACACACACACACACACACACACACACACACACACACACACACACACACACACACACACACACCCCTACATTAATTTATCTAGACATATAAATCCATACATATTAAACACAGATCCTAAAGTAATGTGTGATGTCCAAGTCTAATACTATGCTACTAAACTAAGAAATCTAAACTAAAAGATGGCAAGGGCATAGCGGACATGACACAGCTGAGGAGTAAGCACAGTTATGAAAATCTCAACAAATAAAATCTATACATACTGGGGACGGGCAGTAAACACAGTCATGAGTTTAAAATAGATACTGCTGAAGGAATGAAAGATTTCTTAAACAAAATTTTCCTCGCTCTCGGTACTCTGTAGCGGCGCCCAGACGGGAGTTCTTGGAACTGATCATGGAGGGGGTGGGTGGGGTCGTTGACAATTGTAGTGGCCTTCCTCCTGACAGCCTTTATATAAAGATCATCTAGAGAGTACTGACCCAGGCCAGCTATCTTTCCTGCCACTCTGACTATACGAGACAGCCTTGCTTTGTTCTTCATGCTGAGACTGCCGTACCAGACTACGATGTTAAATGTCAGTACACTTTCAATTAAACTTCTATAAACAGTTTCTAAAATTTCAGGACAAACATTAAAAGCTCTCAGTTTTCTAAGGAGGTACAGACGCTGGTTGGCCTTCAGTCTTCACGATAAAATCAGCGTTCTGAGTGAAGTCTAGTTTGTTGTCTACTATTGTGCCGAGGTACTTAAACTCAGACACTACCTCCACAGGGTGGTCGTTCACAATGACCGGCTGGAAGGGAAGATCACAGTCTCTTCTTTGGTCGATCACAAGTTCTTTTGTTTTTTGCACATTTAACTGAAGGAAGTTCTCTGTACACCAGCTAGCTACCATACCAATCAGTGAAAAATAACTGGCAAGGGAGTCTTCGTCTTTTAACATGCCAACTAAAGCCATGTCATCGGCAAACTTTAACAAACAGGTTACATCAGTATTGGAGCGCATATGGTCGGTATAGATGGAGAACATTGTTGGCGAAAGGCAACAACCCTGTGGACATCCGGAATTCAGCACCAGTTCGTCGGACAAGACACCACTGACCCTCACCCTCTGCGGCCTGTCCTTCAAAAAGTCACGCACCCACAGTACAATGTTAGAATAGACATTAAAATCAACTAAACGTTTTAAAAGCACAAGCGGTTCCACAGTATTAAAAGCACTAGAAAAATCTATGAAAAGTACCCGGATGTACGATGATGATTTTGAGTCCTCAAGATGCTTAGTAACAAGGTTAAACAACGTCAGACAAGCATCCTCCACTCCTCTGTGAGCCTTATAGGCGAACTGAAGCGGGTCAAGTTGACCTATGATCGAAGGCTCTCCCCGCCGGCTGTGCGCAATGCATGGCCCTTTGATCGAAGTCTCCCGTCACGGACGAGTTAATGGCACGTATATCAAGCTTTTCGGTGTCATCGTCGATCTGTGAGGTTGGCTGAAAGAGTCAATATGTTCCCTTTTTCCTCCGTCGGGTTTGCTTTGACCTTTGACTCTTCCAACGCACTTACAAAGCTCTACAACTAATTCAACATTTAATAACGGCCAATATTGGGCAACTGTAATCAAAGAGAGAGGCGGAAAAGGTGTGAGTGTGTGAGGAGGGGGGGGGGGGGGGGGGGGGGCGAGGGGGGTCTTTTTCCTAAAAAGGCCGCACCTGCTGAAAATCAGGCGTGAAAATAAAATCAACGTTTTTAGAACATCAACTTCTCTCACAAAACCATTTCCACAGTCATTTGGACACAAAAAAACACCGCCTGTTGGGGTTCCATCAATTATTCGGCTCATCCGCCAGCGACAGGCTGTAGAAACAAAATGGGGGGCGAACAATGGCGCTCACACAATCTCACGCAACAAATCGCACGTTTTAGATCATTCCCTCGCAGACAAGTTCCTAAACAAGCTGGCGGCGTCCAAATTGAAATGACTGTTGCTAAATGCCTAATTTGCATGTCACAGCTACGTGCCATCTCCCGGCGGCCCTCGCGCCAGCTTATAACTTCCGGTTGGCGGCCATTGTGAGGCTTGAGGGCTGGGAGAGCTCAAACGGTAAAATCGGCTGCCCCCCACGAGTGAGACGCGCAATTGAAAAGCTGCGTCTGTTTGTCCTCCTAATGAATGGTTTGCAAATTTCTCTGTGAAATAACTGAGGTGGAAACAATTTCTGGAGCCACTTTAGAAGTGAAAATCAGTGACCTCAGGAAGTATGAGGAGGAAACACCAAAGAGAAAAATACGTCATTTGCATTAGTGGCTGTTTGAGCACGACGGTGATTTGCAGGCCCCGAAATTCCGATTTTGAAACACCAGAAAACAACAACTTGGTCAATATGAATTGACGAGAGTGTTTTATTACGATGACATTCAGTGTCGCTGATTAATGACTTGTAAAATTCAAATTCAATACTGTCGATTATTTCAGTTCTAGTACTGACACGAACGCAAGCAAACACGACGATGGGGGGCGGGGGGGGGGGGATCAGTGTATTTCCTTGATGAAACGGCAGTGTTGACGTATTTTGATGTCACTTTATCATCATAGTCAGAAATACCGTTAACTTTGCGGTGCACTTGAATGTTAACAAAGGTTGCGGCAACGTGAGGAAAACAGATTGGATTTCCTCACAACCGTCCGTGTGTCCAGTCCTAAAAACTCTTCGCCAGAGAATGAATAATCTTTCGGGTTGTTTTTTTTTTTGTTTTTTTGTTTGGTGGTTTGTTTGTGTGTTTTTTTACCATCCTTAATTCCGGTTGTTTTGGCTTTCCTGGTGTGAACCTTCCCTTGGATGAGAGGGTAGCCGATTTCAAGTAGCCCGCTACATGGGCACCCACACTCCGACTTCGGAGGTGTTCAGTTCTGTTATCTGTTGCTGAAAACTTCAAACAATGTTTTTGCTTTGTTTTTGTTGTTGTTGTTGTTGTTTTATGTTGTTTGACTTTTTGTATACTGTAATTGCCTATTTGCTTATTTGCTTTTTTGCTGTTGTTTTCGTGTCGGAATGGGGGTGGGTGGGGATGGGGATGGGTGTTTGAGAGTTTAACGACCGTCCTATCCCACCACGTATGGGTAATATCAAAGACGGGGCAACGAGAAAAGCCCGGCACAAATATTTGGCCCTAGCCGGGATTCGAGCTCACGACCCGAGCATTGTAAGTCCAACGCTCTATCATTCGGTTATCCCCGCACCCCCCCCCCCCCCCCCCTGTTGCTTTCGTGTAGTCTCAGTGTGGGTTGGTTACAAATGTGAACCGAGTCGCTGGATTGTTACACGAAAACAGGCCTGGAGCCGTTTTCCGCTAGAATTGTATTACACGGTTGTGATTCTCAATGACGAGCCTGCAGGCAAAGCTCCGTAGTTGGAACACCCTGTGAAGTCGCCAGCGGCAGAGCGGCCATTTTGCCATGGCGCTACCGGAAGCTGGTTTATTTTGTGCACGCGCATGCCTCATTAATGGTCAGGTCTGAGCGATGATTGGCTATGCATCACAATTAGTGATGGCGTCGACGTTAGTGTGTACACCAGGCTTTCCTTCCTGCCAAATGGCCTTTGAAATCAAAAATCAATATTCTTCTTGTTTTGGGGAGCACTATGTTTTCGGCTGGCTCTCTCTCTCTCTCTCTCGGGGAGCTGGGGTGGTCGAATGGTAGAGCGTTGGACTTCTAATGCTCGGGTCGTGAGTTCGATCCCGGCTGGGACCAAATATTTGTGCTGGCTTTTTCATCGTTGCCCCGTCTTTGATATCACCCTATGTGGTGGAAAAGGACGTTAAACCCCCAAACACCCACCCTCTCTCTCCCTCTCTCTCTCTCAATAGTAATGATAAAGAGCAGCTACCACATACTTATGTTGTATACCTACGATTTCATGCATGCGGTAATGTGTGTGTGTGTGTGTGTGTGTGTGTGTGTGTGTGTGTGTGTGTTTCTCTATGAATTTTAATGTTCCACCCCCAATCATAATTTTGAATTTTTTTAAACGGTAAGTGTGAAAACTGGTCGGGAGACCAAAAACTTCTACCGTTTTGAAATAAAATAAAGGTATATCAATGTCAATTCTATTCCTCTCCCCCCCCCCTCCGTGTGTGTGTGTGTGTGTGTGTGTGTGTGTGTGTGTGTGTGTGTGTGTGTGTGTGTGTGTGTGTGTGTGTGTGTGTGTGTGTGTGTGTGTGTGTGTGATTATTTTCCAGCCTCTGTATGCACGCACTGTATTGATATGTACTGACGAATCCAGAAGTGAAGCCATATCGCGTGTCCAGTTCCCGTCTTTTGCAGGGGATCTGGACCCGTATGTAAAAGTCGAGGTTAATTAATTTTTACCCACAACTACGGGCCTAACCCAGACTTGGACAAAAGAAACCCAAAAGCAAAATTAAATTTAAAAAAAAAAGGAAACGAAGAAAAGGGAAAAAATCCTTCTATAACGGCTTAGGCACCTTGCTGGAATGGGCCCGCTTCTTCAGTGATTTAAAACAAACAAACAAACAAACAAACAAACAAAAACAAAAACCCAAAAAACCCAGAAAATTTAACCCTAGAGCTAGTTTAGTTCGAGGTTAGACTCTAACCCAGGGCTAAAATCCCTAACCTCGACTATTACATGCGGGCCCTGGAATACTGAGCCGGTAGAACCGTGTGGCCTGTCCTATCGGGTCGCGAGTTAACTGGATTATCCTTCATGGGGAGCCGAGATGGTAGAGCATGTGGACTTTGAATGCTCGAATCCCGACTGGAGCTAGAAGTTTGTGCTGGCATTTGTTCTCTTTGATATCGCTTTCATACGATGGAAAAGTACGTTCAAGCCGCCGAAAGAGAGCCAAGCAGTTATCCTAGACCCACTTACGTTGCCACTCTTGGTGGTGGAAAAGAGTTTTTGTTGTTGCTGTTGTTGTTGTTGTTGTTGGGTTTTTGTTTTTGTTTTTTTTTTGCTGCCACAACTCTTTGCCGGCTCCAGTGGTGGTCCTCCCTGGTAATGGGTGGAATCCACGGAGGGCTCGGAAACTGGGGCAATTTTTATTATGCATGATGATGGAGATGAGGATGATGGTAAGATGATGCTATGGAGGTCCGTGTGGTTGGGACTGCGGGACAGGGCCGCATTCATCGCTTCCTGTCATAAATATCCCGGCATTAACCAGGCCCGGGAACTACGGCACCTGCGGTGCCGGCCGTGTAATCGTCCACATCATAAGACGTGTCATACCAAGGGAAGCACCCCCAAAGTGGCACCCGTGAAGTGGGTGAAGCTCGGCTGTGTGGCAACAGCCTTCCCATTGGGCCCATAGCACACCCGCTCTATGTAGGAGCCGACCTATGTAGGAAAAATCCCGCTTGCCTCGGCTGGGACTCGAACCCGGGTCTCCCGGTCCATAGTCCGAAGTGCTGACCACTACACTACGGGGGCCGGTGGAAAAGAGTCTTATTCACCAAAACCACCAACCGACTACCAACCGCTTTGTGGGGGGAAAAAAATTCGTACCCCCGGGACACGGGATCAGCACCAAATGATCCCTGTATCCGGTTCGTCTCCTAAACCAAGACACATTGATCTCCAGGGTGGACCCATGGCGACCACTTCTGAGCACCAGCAAAAAGAAGTACAGTTTCCATTTCGATGGAGAAAGCGTGTTCCGAGCTTTCGCGATCAGCGCTAAACACTCTCTTGTCCTTGATCAAAATTGAAATCGACATTTCGCCGCTGAAGGAGCCCCCGCATTCGCTTAGTCGAGCTGAGAAACGAACGTGAAATCGACAACGATCCGTCAGCCCGGTAGGGGGCGCAATTTCTCAAGATGGCGGCTCCTTGTTTGATTTCGCTCTCTTCACGCCTTCGCTAAAGATGGGCATTCCTCGACACCGCTGTATTGAGAAGCAGGGCGTGATTTGCACACTTAATTACTCCAAATAGCTAATATCAATATCATTCACCCAAAACCAATTAATCGGCCGATATCTAAACACTCGGAGAGCGACGCGATGTAATTGGACGAGTCGGACCGAGCGCGGGTAAGTACTGTGTTCACCCGGCCAATCAAAGGCCGAGGAAATCGACAACCCGCCGTGAGTGACCGCTGAGTGCGCACATGTGTTTGTATCTCCCAGACCGGAGAGCGACTCCAAGTTTGGAGTTGTCGCCCCTGCTGGCAAAGTGCCAGGGGCGACTGTTCCTGTTCCCGGGACCAGAACAAAAAAACCTCCGGGAACAAAATGGAGGTCGAAATGAGAGGGGACGAAGACGGGACCTTCTGCAGAAGTTCCACGTCGCTCTATCGGTGCTCAACTGTTCAAACGAGGGTTTCAAACAATCATTTTGATGAGTGTCGGCCCTATCACAGAATCCATAACTGAAGAAGGGGGCGATAACTTAAAAGGAGGAGGGAATCAAACCCGATATAAAGAGGGTCGTCTGCCCTTCAAACGTCTCGCTGACATCGATGCCACTACAAGGACGCGGGGTCAGAAGACAGTTTCAAAGCTAAGGAGAGCAATCTGTTCCAAGTCGCGCTCTCCGTGCCCCTGTGTCGTCTCCTCTAACTTGGTAATATCAATAATCGGATTGTTCGCAGAAAGGGATAAGGGAGGTGCCCTTGGTAAAATCCCCCCCCCCTCCCACACACACACACGCCCACACACATACGCGCCCGCGTAGCCTGAAGTAAGTTTTCGACATACGTTCAGCCACCATATAAATGGCAACTCGAAGTTCGGCAAATGATGGAAATTCTTTGCTCTTGGGTGTGGAAATCTTACGCTCCCAGTGCTAAATTACCCACTCCTTCCAAAGAGGTTCCCGCCTGGAAGCAACTGGAAAGATGTTTGGCGTACACATGAAACCGAAACAAAAATTCGTTTCGTGGCCTCATTAAGAAAAAAATGATGCTGGGACATACACTACTGGCTCACACAATCATCCGTCCACTCCTTTTAACACACACACACACACACACACACACACACACACACACACACACACACACACACACTTGACAAATGCAGAACAATTACACAGAAAGAAAACGCGCTCTTAAACTATCTTTCATTTATTTTTCACGTACAGTGACAGAAACAGGAACTAGAGAGTTGCTTACAATCCTGGGAGGAAAATTCAATCAAAAATCCAAAAGGAATAGGTACATATATATATGCTAATGCACAATTGTCCGCAACATATGATTTGAATAAATTAGTAGAATGCCCAAAATGGACAGTGAGATGACAAATTTAGAATGTGTTTATCGTGTTGTTGGTGCTGCTGTTAATGTTTTGGTCGAAGTACCAGGCTCGTTCTAAACAGATACTGTATAATACACTTGAAAACCGCCACTCAAAACAAAAACTGAAACAAAAACTCAGCATGTAACATAGCTAACACTGAAACAGCTCAATATTTCAAAATCTAAAATTCTATTCTACTGATCTCTAGGATATACTATTTCGAGCGTAGAGACGCAGTCACAATCGCGACTGTTCTAAAACAAGTCTCTCTGTGACGCAGTTTACACTACAAGTACAACACGGGTTGAACCCAAGTTTACCTCGACTCGAGTAGGACTCGGGTCAATAGCGTTTACATAAAGCTTACGTGATTAGTTCTCGTGGTTTACCACGAAAGAAAAGACGAGATATTTTTTGCCGTAGCTACCGAGCCTCCGGCGAGGTAGCTACGGCAATAAATTGAAACATCGAGACGTTTCTTTCGAACTTTCTACAAGAACTAATCATGTAAGCTGTTTATACCACGAGCATTCAGACTCTTACCTCTACTGCTCTCTAGTCGCATATATTTTCTACGACATTTCATTTTCTGGTGGGGTGACTAGTGACTTTTGTACCTTCTAAAATTCTGCGCACTGACTTGTGCGGAAATGATGCGTAGAACAGCTGAAATTGCTTGATGTTAAGCAGAATATCACTCAAAGCATGCGCTCATGTACTGATCTTGGACAGTGCACTCGCAAATACTTCGCGGAGAATTTTCTGTGCGACCAGATTTTACGTGATCCAAGCAAAATAAAATTTCACCCCCAAAAGTGAACAAAACTATGCACCAGCCGTGACGTGTGCGATCCAAATGTTTACTCATGGGTAACTCACTGAAAATTTGCACTGGCGAGTCTAACCATGGCATTCTCTGCAAGTCTAACCATGACAATGACGCAGGAAAACTTACGTCATGCTCGCCGTCATGTCTTGACGAACGCATTATGACGCCTGCTGCATGTTTAACGCGCTGATCGCTTTTAACTCAGGTTGTTTAAATGTAAACGCACCAACCCGGGTCCATCCCAGTAAAATTGGCAAGTGTAAACGGCCTCTATTATTATATAACACTTAGAAAGTTAACCGTCCAGCGCTCTACCAGCCTGGCTATCCCCGCTCCCGACAAATGCAAGATCAAATTGTATCATGTGTGCAGTTAGGTTACGTGTACCTATGTCTTTTTTTCCCACAATTTCTATGTGGCCACCTGAATTGTTCTGTACAATTTTACACCCCCATAGACAGCATACAAACCTTTTCCAAACAGTACAACAATTTATTGAATCGGGTCGCTTCGCCATTTAAATTTCTAAACCTGTGTCCACGCGGACGGGCTGTTGCCACCACCACTCACAGTAAAGTCTGATATGCTCTTTCTTCTTTCCTTTCTTCTTCCTGCTCTCTTCTTCTTTTTCTTTCTTTTACGTCTTTACATTTCAGTCCAGTTTTTCCATGCCAATTTCTCCGCAATGCTTTCTGTCAACTGAGCACGTACACAAGTTTTTACTTGTTATGCTCTCTTTCAACTTAATACTGCTTACTGCTTGACGGTGATCCGGCTTCAATGCATAAAAACGTTTAAACCAATTGTTCTGTACATAATAAGCTGGCCAACAAAAACTCCAGAAATGGGCAGTTTGGGGCATAAATTTGGCATGCAAAAAGCTGACTAAGAAAGCCTCAGAAAGCGTCACTTGAAGTTCTAAGCTCAACAGAAGCGCACAGGTACAGAAGTGGAACATCTGCTCGCAAAAAAAACAAAGAAAAACAAACCAACCTAAGGTTTATAGGTCTAAGGCATCTGGTTTGCTTATTTCAGAGAGAAAATGCCGGAATAGCCAACAAAGGTTAATGTTCACTTCAACAAATTAAATCCAATTAATTATCTACTAGTACAATTACTCAGAACAGATTATTTGCTGTGATTGTTTCTGTCCTGTTTGTCTCTGAAAGTAGCTACATACATTCTGTAACATAAATGAATTGTGTGAGCAACACATAAGCTACGCCTCTGGGAACAGTCTCTTCACGCTCCTTTAATTAAATCTGCTGATATACAACGGTGAAGAACACACAGCTCAGCAGATGCTTCACGTCATCTAAACAGTGCATGTATTTTTCTGTCAGTGGCACTCATAGGACGTACAACTGCTTGGAATGGAGGGACAACAGATCTACTGAATCTAATTTCACAGCGTCCTTCTTGTCTTTGGAAAGGCTGAGGAAAACTGGCTTCCCGTTCAGACCATACACTGCTCGTACCTGGAAGAGTAAAGAAATGAAAGTGGTTGAACAGAACTGACACAACTGAAATGGGTTAATAGAGCAGTTTTGTGCCAGGCTTCCATTCCTTACATCCTTCAAGTCATTCGCATCCACTGCCGCTCCCAGACAGGTACTCTTCAAAGCATGCGCGCACATGCACACAACACATAACCCTGGAATATATCTGTCATTACAGGTCACTGATTTCGTAGTCCATGTACTAAAAGTCTAGGACTCTTTTTACCATTTGGCAACAGTATGTGTTTTCTCTCTCTTTCTATCTCTCTCTCTCTCTCTCTTTCACACACACACACACACACACACACACATTCTTTCTCTCTTGAAAAAAAACAAAAACAACTCGTGAATCTCTCTCTCTCTCTCTCACTCACTCACTCACTCACACACACACACACACACACACACACACACACACACACACACACACACACACACAATTTCCAAAAAAAAAAAAAAACCCAAAAAACCCACTCACATGTACACCCTACAATGTTCAAATCCACTACCCTCTTAAAATAATCACTTAGGATCCTACCTGATCTAACAGTTCTGCCGAGCTGCATGTGCTGCCACGAGGATTCTCCAGCAACAGCGTTCCTTTCTTCCCAGAATGTTCCACGTTTGCGAAGTGACAGACCGGGGACTTCAAACTGCTCTCAAGTGGACAGGAACCTCTGAATCCAAGGGGAGCCACACACATCATCTGTCCCGAGATCTCTCCCAGGTTCTGTGCTCTGACCACTTTAGTGAGCTTTGCGTCTTCGTACACTTGCACCTTTCTTCCCCTGAGTCCAAAAACAGATAGTACCTGAAAACAAAAGTCATCCAATTTTCAGTAAGCATGGCCTGACCCGATAGCTCAGTTTTAGGACCAAGTAAAAGCAGCACAGTATAATGATGTAAGGGAAGCAACTGCGAAAAAAAGCAAGAGTACTGGACCGATTTAGTGAAATCGCCTCCCTTGAAAAGCATAACGAAGAGCAGAGGCAGGTGCGCAAAGACAAGATCAATCAGGAAGGCGGCGGCGAGGAAAGGTCTTACTTAGAGAAAAGACAATACAAATCACTTTGGTCTAGCTCAATTTTGAGAATAGCTCATCAGCAGTAGAAAATGTGTATCAGCCCCAGTTGTTCTCAAAAATAAATGGTCTGGGCACTGAAAACACAGATGAGGGGAATTCCAACAATATTTCTTCGCATTTGGAAGCTCAGTTACACCTTCTTCAGTCTCCAGATTTGCTTTTACAGATATTCAATCAATATGTGCCTTTCCCTACATATATTTTATGAAGGATCCCACATAGTGGTTTCACTGCATGAAACAGAAATTATGCGACTGGATACCGAGATGCATGCGGAACTAACCATCCATTTTCGAACCAATATTTTGGAACTGCCCATGCCTCACTTTTCAACCGCGCGCACGCACACACAAACACACACACACGCGCACTAACACACACACATACACACACACACACACACACACACACACACACACACAGAGCAGTGCATACCTGGGAAACCAAGAGGTCTCCAGACAGTGGCCGCTGGCCTGCAGGATTTTCTAGCACCACCGTTGCCTGTGTTCCTGTCCTTCCCTCTCCTGCTGTCAGTCCTCCACACAGCTGCACGTTAATGTACTTCACACACGGCTTCACACCACCGACCACCGGTGCTGGAGCGAGGCTGACTGCGCTCTGTGTCTTGCTTTCTGAGCGTTGTGAGGAGTTAGAGGAGGAGGACTTTGTGGCAAAGCTGGCTGGTGTACCAGTGATGGTCATTTCCAGCTCGTGGTTCTTGATCTGCAAGACATGACATGATGTGTCGGTGATGGTGATGCTGTGGCTGGAGCGGTCCTACAAAATCGCTACCCGTCACCACAGCCATTCTGGTGTGACTTGGGCAATCAGTGATCAAAAACTGTTTACCTAACATCCTGTGACAAACCGGCTGGCGTTGATGATGGTTATGGTGGTGGGGGTGGGGGTGAGGGTTGAGGGTGGGGAGGGGGAGGGGGTGGTGTCGTAATTTATGATCAGTCTGTCAGTGAGCACTAAAGACAACACTACAGCAACTGGCCAATGTTGTGCTGCATGCGAAGACTTGACACAGGAGTGTTGTTGGCTCAGAGACCAGCAGAAGACTGATATAAATTGAAACCGACTATAGGTTTAACAAACATTCAGCACTGTACAAATGTGACAGAGCTGGGGTTTTTTTGTTTGTTTGCTTGGGCTTATTTGGTTATTGTTACTGTTGCCATTTCTTTTTGCCTTTTTGTTTTTTTTTAACACAATGTTTGTAGATTCATTTCAACCATCCTTCCAACTAGTGTGTGTGTGTGTGTGTGTGTGTGTGTGTGTGTGTGTGTGTACGTGCGTGCGTGCGTGCGTGCGTGCGTGCGTGCGTGCGTGCGTGCGTGTGTGTTTTTTGTGAAGTTTTACTTCTTTCAATTGAGTCACAGCAACAGCATGTTCTGAAACTGTTACATGAAAACATCAACTGTTGGAAAAAAAAGATTCACTTGATCATCAAAAACACAAGGACTATATACAAAGCAAATCTTACGGGCATGCTCTCAGAGATAACAATGTTGGTGCCAGGTGGGACGGGGTAGGGCTGCAGCGGTTGTTTGATGGTGGCCAGGATGAACTCATTAAACTCCCGTATGATTCCATCCAGCTCCTGCGAGGCCTTGTAGTACACCACGATCTCGTCTGATGGCATCAGCTTGGCCTAGTAACACACAGAAAGATTCACGATGTTGACAGGAAGTGTAGCCTTAAAGGACACGGGCATTAGACTTGCCTGCTGCACGTGATTCAGTTTGTGGCAGGCGTTGGCAACCAACCAGCAGGGGCCCTGTATCAGATTGTGGTTTGACTGGTAAACAGTCCAAAATTCCTGCAGCCTATAAAGGAAAAAAGTCTGTAAAAATACAATGTTACATGACTGGCACATCTACGCTGAACAGCAGCAGATTTTAACTGCTAACTCTGAGTGGAGAATGGGACACACAACTCGCCAGAATTTCCTTACCTTTTTGCGGAGTCTCTGGATACGGTTCATGACCTCTCGTGCTACTCCCTCATCCATCATGGACTGGTCGGGTGTTGTGTCCAGCAACACCAAAATCTGATGACAGAAACAAACTTGTTGTATCTAATGACAAAACTAAACAATGAATTAAAAATAAATAAATATAAAAAAAACAAATGGAATACTCGTCAGTAAAACACTGGCACACATTTTCTGAAAACTACTCACTTTGAAGTGATGTTTTGCTCAGGGAAAGCAGTGTGTTTTGTGGGATAGCTTTCATTATGCTTGGCAGAGCTGCAGTCAGTCAGTACTTACATCCTGAACAAAAATTACAGCACTAACAGGCTAATTAAGTGCTCCAACTCAACATGTTTCTTTTAATCTAAGACTTGCACTAGTTCCCCAGTTACAAGTTCTGTATGAAAGATGCATTTCCCAGCACTGCAGATCCTACCTGTCCATCCGAATGAGCTTCGTAGTGATGGTGCTCCCCCTTCCCTTGCCGTTCACTGACGGAAAACATGACCCGCAGATCCTCCTTCTCAAGGTCATAGTCCCCAACCTTGATGGTGCCAGTCCGCAGGAAGGTTGTGAGCTGTTCGTCAGAGAGCTTGCGGATCTCCTCGGAAACGCCCTTGAAAGCACCCTTGAGCTTGGCACCAAGGGTCTTGTGGTCAGGCTCTGCCCTCAGCTGTACACCGTACTTCTCTTTGTCCGTTGTGGTGGTGAGGGTGCGTACGTTCAGTTCCTAGTAAAAAGACTTTCATTATTCTGATGGTAATACCTTTCAAAATGAAAGCAGCCCGAGTACACTGGCTCTGGTAATATCAGTTTGTGACATCTGTGACTCCCGTACTTTCCTGACCTTAAAGTTATTAGTAACTGAACAAACATTAAATAAAATATTTGTTGAAAATTTACCTCCAGAATGTATTTCTCTAGTGAGCGGATGTCCTCCAGAGCCTTGGGATCATTTGAGATAGCCACAACTTCCTTCAGTGGGTACTGCACGCACGACAAAAATTTCTTGCATTAGGAAATAGTTAATTCACACACACAATCAACATGCACATAATTTACGTTAATGGTGGGCTTTCTGTGAAAACCACAGCTGCAGTGAAACAAACGCTCTCAGTTTTCAATTTGTCAGTCACTGTCAGTGGATAATCCTATCAGCTGAGGGTACTGTCTGTTTCAAAGGAAATTCATAATCTATACCTTCAGTGGTAGAGTCTTTCTATCCCTGATGACACGTCCCAGTTCGATGACTGTCTGCATGCGAGCAACAGCGGACTCGATCTCTGTATGGATGAACACTTCACGCGCTTTGGGGAGCAACAGGAAGTGGACGCTGCGATTGTCGTCAGCCGCTGAACCGTCCTTCGACAGCAGATGGCGCATGTTCTGGTACATCAGGTCTGTCAGAAAGGGAGTGAACGGCGCCTGGAATGCAGATACACCATTTAATACGCAATGTACTACGATTTTCAACATTTTCAATTTGATTGTAACAAAAAAAACAGTAAAATTAGCATGTAAGAGCTGGTCAACATCTGCTTCAAAAGATTTTCAGAAAAAAAAAGTTAAGTTGTTTGTACTGAAAAGAGTGTACAAATATTTGCACCCCCCCCCCCACCCACCCTCCATGCAACACCATGCCCAACCCCCTACCCACCACCACTGAACAGTACTCACCATAACCCTGGTCATGGAGAAGAGAACACTGTACAGAGATTCCAGTGCTTTGTGGCAGTCAGCCACACCATTCTCACCCTGCACAAATAAAAAACAAAGCATTTAAAATATTAAATGCGTTAATCATGACAGTGTCCTGTAAACAGCCTCAAACTGTAGAAATGGGCCAGTTTTATCGACGTCACAACATATTGCCGCGTTTTCCAGAACACCCCTGCTCCCCTAAACGTAAAAGGATCACAGTTGTGCAAACAATCCTCACACCCAGCTACATATGTATACACACTCACGCACGCACGCACACACACATACAATGCTCACAGGCCAGCAAAACCCATGAAACAAGTTTTATTTTTCACCAGTCACAGCATATCACTGCTTACCACAAAACCTCTATACGTCCACAGTTTAACAGATGACAAAACTGTCATCAATAACATTCAAGTTGTCATTATAATGAAATCCTCACCTTCAGTCTGCGTCGGTTCATGCGGACGTACCAGTTTGTGAGCTGATCAACAAACTTCACCAGGTGCGGCATCACAGTGTACAGGCGGTAGGCTGAAAAACACAAATGCAAACTATTACACTACGTCAAGACTATCCCAAAGAATGACTCCCACTGCCAAGCCAGTAATCATTGCATGGGTGGGGTGGGGTGGGGGGTGGTAGTGGGGGATCTTCGAGTGAATTTTGGTGAGTATCTGCTGAGGCACAGTATGCAGTCACAACTTGTGAGAGATGGAGAATGTCAAAGTATCTACCTGCCATTTCCTTGGTGACAAACTTGATGAGCGACTGGGTGAAAGACAGTATCCAGCGATCCATGTAGTTGGGCGACACCTCCATCGTCAGCTCATTGTACACAAACTTCTGGCCCTCCTCCTGCAGACAGCCACAGCGCGTTATGTTTCACTCTCTATGTCGTGTAACACAAAAATGAGTGTACCAAAACTATCTTTTAACACATTTCATACCACACATTAGGATCAGCACTCTTCTCTTTGTATCTTTCTTTTTATCATTCTTGCTTTTAACATTTGTAAGGCAGGGCTCGCAATAGTCCAAATAAGTAGCTGAAATGATTGAAGTGCCTCAGCTGCAAACTGCTAGGGGGGTCCAGGGGTATGCCCCTCGAGGAAAGGGGTTAAAATTATTCCCTCACCCCCACCCCAAAAGCAAAATGGTGAACAGAGTGCAACAGCTTATTTTACATATGCAGCGACTGTTAGCTACTTCACTCTCGTGATTTAAGTCACTGTGTATACTGTATGTTACAGTCAACATTACTTAGGCCCAGCATCTTCCCTGTGCTGTTAGGAAGACTCTTTACAAAGATGTGTTTGGAGGATTTTCTGTATAAAGTTGCTTAATGCCTTGGAGAACAATATCTTTTTCATCTGATCCCCATAGAGCTAGTTCTCTAGCAAAATTTGGAAAAATGACCTACGCACCTTTCAAGTGAATGAAGCTTAGGCTCTTTTCCAGATGATGTTGGTTCTGTTAATGTACTATACATTCAGGACTCACCCGTTCCAGTCTTTCCACATTCTGCATGAGGAAACGGTAAGCATTGTACCATGGCAGGAAGACGTCCTTCACAACATCACGCACACCGTCCTCTTTGAAACGCAGGTTCTCGGCACGCACTGCAGGCGAGTTGACGAGGTAGAGACGCAGAGCATCGGCACCATACTTGTGTGCAATTTCCATTGGATCTGGGTAGTTCTTCTTTCGTTTGCTCATCTTCTGGCCATCTCTGTGATGAAATATGTACAAGTCAGTAAAGATCCCCTGAGCGCCTGTTCTCCCACTCTCCCTCCTCTTCTTCCCCCCCCCCCCCCCCCCCCCACACACACACACCCCAAATTGCAGGCTAGGAAAAAAAGCCGACTTTTTACTAACTGCCCTTTAATTTTTTTTATATTACTCTTACATGATGGAAACACCCCCCCCCCCCCCCCCCCCCCCAACAAACCAGAACTCTTCTCTTTCCCTCCCATCCAACCTTACACACACCATCCTACCAAACCTACTAATGCTTCTGGTATTGTTTGGCAGCATGGGACTAGAGGCCACCTTTATCTAGCAAGGACCACAACACATGACAGTAAAGTCATTATTCATGAGAAACTTACGCAGCGAGAACAAGCCCATTGGCAACCAGGTTTCTGAAAGGTGGCTTGCCAAACAGGAGAGTGGACAGAACCAGCAAGGTGTAAAACCTGTAACAGACACAACAAAGTTTATGATTAATGAGACTGGCTTTATTTCATAGGAAAGAAAATTTAAATTAAAAAGTGATTCAACTAATGCATTCACGGCCAAATCTGTCAGAATAAAGTTCCAATCCACGTTTATTCATTATGGGTTGTTGACCTGACAGGCTCTGAACAGTCCTGATAAGTTTGGATTTAAAATCCAGTCAGTATTTTGAAAATGATTATCATGTGACCAAGTGATTTGTTGAAATGTACCAGAGAAACCAAATCTACAGCAAAACAACCAAATTTACTCTGCTGCCAATCCCAGATTAATTGTTTTTTTTTTGTTTTGTTTTGTTTTTTTTTTGGGGGGGGGGGGGGGGGGTGTGGATGTGATTAGACAGGCCTCATCAGCTGTAAGATGGTCGGGCTTAAAGTTCAATATGAAACTAATCATGTGAACCATTCAGCTGTCTTAGAGTCGGATGTAAGAAACGTGATCTCACCATCCTCGAGTCTGGTCGATGCCCTCGGCAATGAAGTCAGCTGGAAAGCTGTCCTCAAAATCCTTCTTGTTTGTGAATGGATAGTGGGACTGGGCGTAAGGCATGCTGCCGGATTCAAACCAACAGTCAAACACCTCTGTGACTCGCCGCAACTGTCCCTTGCCACGAGCGGATGGGATGGTCAGGTGGTCGATGCTGTTGATGAAAAATTGCATCCAGACTTTAATGACTGCATCTACTTAAAAAAAATTTCAACCTTCAATTTCAAAGCCTCTCAAGACATTAATTTAGCAACTTTTGAGGAAAACGAATACTGAAGGTATAGCCAAAAATGTGAAACTTACTTTTCTCTGTGCAGATCAGTCACTTCCACTCCTGTAAGTTCTTTCAGCTCAGCAATGGACCCAACACACACCACCTGCAATAAACATGAGACAACAAACTATTTCCGTCAAACTGTAAACCACATGTGCAGAGGAAGTAGACAAATCTACACATGGACAAAAACCAATAAAGCTGTAGTATGCCTAACCATCATACCACACTCTTACTACCACATACAACTGGCTGAAACATTCAGCACATCCTCCCAGTGAATTTGCTTTGGAAACGTTCAGCCCACCATATTTGAAAAATAAATGCAATTCTAAATTCCGAAATTTAAATAGCTGAGCTGACCCTTCTCACCATGTGACTGTAATGTGTAATGTGTCCAGTGTGTGAGAGAATGTGTGTGATTCACGTGAGCGTGTGCGTTGGGTTCAGTTCGCGGCGCTTTGAGCCGATTCATGAAATTGGGTAAAGCGCCTATACAATACTCATAATTATTATTATTATTAATTTCAAAGGTTCCACACCTCTTCTCCGTCGTCACTGATCCAGAGAGGAACCGGTGTCCCCCAATAGCGGTTTCTGGACACCGCCCAGTCACGCGCCTCACGCAGCCAGTTTCCAAACCGTTTTTCCTTCACAAAGTCGGGTACCCTGTCAAACAAGCACAACACACAGGTAAGTGGTCACACAATCCCAGAGGAGGTTGTTTATCAATGGGGTCAAAATATGTGGACAATCTTGCTTTTTATGTGGGCACTCTATTTTTTGTCAAGTGTGTCCACCCTTTTTTCTTTTTTTTTCAGTTACCTTATGTCTGTTGTCACACTGCAGAAATATTTGGCTTCTGCTTTTCTCTAAGCCAGAAATGCACCTTTCCATCTACTGAGGCACTCAACATTTCAGTGAAGCATGCCTTTTTTTCACCAAACTTTTCAACAGTAGTTCAGCCTCACCTGGCTATATAAAATATGGCTTCTGCTTTACTCTGAGACACACACGCACCTTCTCAACTACTCAGGCACACAATATTTCACGCCCTTCTTGCACCCTACTTTTCAAAAGTAATTCAGCCTCTGATCAGAAAATGTAACTGCAAAAACGAATGCTCATTATGCAAGACATCTATGTCTTTCAGCGACTGATGAGAGCACACATGTGGAATACTGACCAGTAAGTCTTGGAGTTGTTGGCCAGAAGCTGTTCCTGCGCTTGCTCCACTCTGATAAACCAGCTTGGTACTGCCTTGTAAATCAGTGGTGTCTCAGATCTATGTGGGAAAAAATAAAACAAAATATCATTTTCACTGACCAACCTACCTAATATGCAGGACTTTCAATGTATCTCTTAGCACAATAGCAGCTGAAAATCACTAAAGCAACTGAATCTTAGCCCAGCAAATAGGATATAAACCCAGATTTTATAATGACAAACAATGCAATCTCAAAGAAGCTCATCAAACAGGATTTTTCTATTAAATCTGTTGCGAAGAAAGCGGGGTCTTTACCTCCAGCAGAATGGGTAGCTATGTTTACACTGCCCCTCATGTACCAGGCGACCCTCTGCCTTCAGCTTCTTGACGATGTGTTTGTCGGCATCCTGCAACCATACACAACCAAGTGAGGCAACAACCTCCAGAACACTGTCATCACGGTTTCCCTGTTGAAAGGAGAACTGTTCCCCTGCAATCTGCCAGTGAAATGATGATCACAATTTCTTTGTTGAAACTCATGTTCTGATGGACAAAATCAACGACAACAGATTATTTTTCAAGAGATAAAACTAAACGCGTGACCTACAACATAACAATCATTATAATTCAACGCTCTAAATAATTCACAGTTACATACCTTGACATACATTCCTTTGAAGTCTGTGACTTCCTCGGTGAAGCAGCCACTTGCATCCACCGGACACACAACGTTCATGCCCTTCGTGATGACCCCATTTGCCAGGCAAACATTGTAATCGTCCTGTAACAGAGGTCTGACATGAATGGGACATGACATAGTAACGTTCAATAACATTAAAACACTGTTAAACCGTTCAACCTTTAAACCTGGTCCAGTGAGATGCAAGAGCGCTGCAAGAAATGGTGGGAACAAACTGCGTCCCACCCAGTGTCAGTGAAGTACGGGGGCCCCTCAACACCTCAGTGTTCCAGATTACTGCTACATAAAACGAACGGTTGAAACTCCAAAACAGAGTAAGACTTCAGTTGCTAACAGCTTATAGTTTCCTAAAGCAAGCAGTATTCCTTTTTGCCTTTCAAGACGCTTGAAGAACCTGTAAAGGAACACATACCTCTCCAAAGTAGGGGGACTGGTGGACGATGCCGGTACCCACATCTGTTGTCACATACGTTCCTGTCAAGACACGGAAGGCTCCAGTTTTCTGTCGCATCTGCAGTCAAACAAGATCTTTATGACATGCATGACGACGTCAAACCAGGACTGCATTCAGTTGACTACATGATACAGTTTTCAACGTACTGTTGGCAAAGTGAATCGGTGAACAGATGTGTTGATCCTATGGCTTGAGCATGCATGACGACGTCAAACCAGGACTGCATTCAGTTGACTACATGATACAGTTTTCAACGTACTGTTGGCAAAGTGAATCTGTGAACAGATGTGTTGATCCTATGGCTTGAGCATGCCTGTTCAATGTGGAAGTGAAACTACACTGTACCAAAATGCCACCACAACAAACAAATTTCAAAGTTCTTACTGATGCAAAGTACTGAAACAAGGGCTTGTATTTCTTCCCTTCAAGTTGTTTTCCCTTGTATCTGGAAAGAGAAACAAAACAATGCTAGTTATAACACAACTGAAAATAAGTTCTGGTATTATGTTTCCTGTTAAATGGGGGGGGGGGGGGGGGGGGGGGGGGGGGGGGGGGGGGGGGGGGGGGGGGGGGGGGGGGGGGGGGGGGGGGGGGGGGGGGGGGGGGGGGGGGGGGGGGGGGGGGGGGGGGGGGGGGGGGGGGGGGGGGGGGGGGGGGGGGGGGGGTATAGGGTATTGTAACGGGAGGGAGGTTAGGGGTGGACAGTGTGAGAGGAGGGAGGACTCCTTGTCTTTACATACTGGTCCCAGGGTCCACACAGGTTCACAGTCTCAAAAATTCATGACTTTTCCACGACTTTCCCAGGCCAACTCTCCCGTTTTCCATGACAACTTCCTCGCCCTCTTCCACACTGACACACACGGGGGTGGAAATTCTCAGCTTATCCAAGTTATCGCAGTCAGCAAGACCAATGTTCAGAGTTCGTCACTAGCCTCATGGGAAGGCAGTTGGCTGGTATTTTTGGCAAACAGTCCAGTAAGTAATATGACCGTTTCACTGTCTGGCTCAAAATGGCTTCCACAAAATTCTGAAATTCCATGACTTTTCACGTCTCTTGAGATAGTTTCATAACTTTCCAGGCCTGGAAAAGCTGTTTTCAAATGTCATGACTTTTCCAGGATTCCATGACCTATACGGGCCCTGTGGTCCATTCTCTTACTTATTTCAAATTCAAAGTTGGATCCAAACCTTTCCAGGATCTTGTATTCCTCCTCTGACTTGAAAAGGGCCTCGAGACGGGCTTCCATCAGGATGTATACCTTCTTGTTTGACTTGTCTGAAATTTTTTTTTTAAATGTAAAAATTAAAAAAAAAAACAGCTGCCGTTTTGGTTGTTTTGTTGACGTTAATGTGATGCTTCACTGTTGTTTTCATTTATTCCCCCTCCCCCCCCCCCCCCCCTCCAGCTTGCAACAAAATCAAGAATAGCTGCACTTTTTTTCCCTTACAAGTAGAGTGCAAAATTATTGCATACATGATGCCACATACACTGCAATTTTGTACCTGCCTCTTAAAGACAGCAAGCAATACGCAATTTTGTACCTGCCTCTTAAAGACAGCAAGCAATACGCAATTTTGTACCTGCCTCTTAAAGACAGCAAGCAATACGCAATTTTGTACCTGCCTCTTAAAGACAGCAAGCAATACGCAATTTTGCAATGTCCACAATAAATGATGAAAAGCAAAGAATCCTAAAGCTGGGCCACATCGGTTTTGCTTATTTGGCAACCTACCTTCTCATTGCAGGGGTTATGAAAGCTGAAAAATCTTGCTAGTCCTTCGGGCTAGCAAGATTTAAAACCAACTAGCCCGAAACCATTTCCACTAGCCCAAAAATACATTTTGTCAAATATAGACCTATTCGTAAATAAAAAAAGATTCACAACACTTTGATAACTGTTATGAAGGGTTTCCCGATTTCTGGGATGCGCACGCGCGGCGCGCTTCACGGAGAAATCACTCTGCACTCACTTAGGTTTTTACGGAGAGTTGTAGCGAGTGGCTCGCGCTAAAAATAGTTACTCTCACCCCAGCATCACAACAGAAACTGAGAGAGAGAGAGAGAGGGGGCTCGCTGACAGTACCTTGTATATTCAGCTCTGTGAAAATATCAAATCCATAAAATATGAAAATATCAAATTAAGGTCTTTTTACCAAATGACAGTAGTACTCTTATTTTACAGGTACCAACATAGCTCTAAAAAAACAAAACAAAAAAAACAACGTACGTCTCAGCACTTGTGAACATTCTCATACACCGTTAACTGAATCCAACCCTCCTACCCTGAAGCTGAACACAAACCTTCCACTTTGACATAGTCCAGGTCAGGGTGCACGCAGAGGGCAAGGTTGGACGGCAAGGTCCACGGGGTCGTTGTCCAGGCAACCAGCAACGTGTCTGGATCATCTTCCAGAGGAAAACTCACGATCACTGCAATAGTGGATGGAATGGTGTCACTAATATGCACAGTAAAGGACAAACTAGATACTAAATACTGAATGAAAAATGAACAGATTTTATAAAAAGACTCAAAATTTACTTCATGTTGTGGTAGGATAACTGCATCATTCAAATGTTTAATGTTTAAAAAGAAATATCTGAAGTATCACTACAAATAAACACTACTTCAGGCAACAATACACGTACCAGCTGGATCAACGACATCCTTGTAGTTCTGACCAGACTCAAAGTTGGACAGGGGTGTGTTGCATGCAGTGGAGAATGGCATCACCTGCAAGAAAAAAGTTTGAACAGTCATTTTGTGCAAGAAAAATCCCCACAACACAAGGAAAACAAACAGAAATGAAAAAGAATACATACATACATACATACATACATACTCGCATGATACAGATTTGCAAATATATCCCTAAGGACAAATGAACTGATTGATTGATTGATTGATTGATTGATTGACTGATTGATTGATTGATTCTTCTCACACTCTAAATCAAGCGGGGTCTGATCTGATGACATATATATCATCACAAGATGTCTAACATAACCCTGAAACTCACAGAATCAAAATGTAAACTTTTACATGTACTTTTCTTTTTCATCTTCTGTTTTTGAAGCAGGGATCTTTGGCTGCAAAACTGTTGTGCAATGTCCAAGAAAGTTATTGCCACATACCTTGTATCCTCTGTAGACCAGGCCTTTATTGTAGAGCTGTTTGAACACCCACCAGATGGACTCCATGTACCAGGGATACATCGACTTGTAGTCATTGTCAAAGTCAATCCACCGGCCCAGTCGCGAGATGATTTCCTACAATGAGACAGCAAACTTCACAAAAAGAAAGTGAAAACACGAGAATATGAGGATCGTGAATTTTTTTTTTTTTTTTTGGTACAACATGACTTACAACAAAGATATTTAAATCTGAAAGTTGAAATTTCACCAATAGCTGCAGAAAAATGTTTGTAAAGTACCCTGAAAATTTCTGTATCTTGTTTTTTTTTTTTTTTTTTTTTTCTGAACCAGACAAATTGGCCCATCTACAGGGGATGGCTGAGGAAAAATCGGCCTGTCTTGAACGAGTCAAAGGGACACGGGCAACTTGGCAAATGCCGCTGGCCATATTATATCCCAAAAGAAATACATTCAAACATGAAAACTGTAATGTTCAGCTGCACTGACCTTCCAGTCACCACAGTAACGAGAGACGATTTTCCGACACTCATCGTTGTAGGCTTTCACTCCCATTTTCATTACATCGTCCGGTCCTTTGATTCCCAACGTTTTGTCGATCTCATGCTCCTAAAAAGACATACAGGTGGGTGGGTGTTTGGGAGTTTTAACATCCTTTTCCACCACATAATAAGGGTGATATCAAAGATGGGGCAACAAGAAAAAGGCCAGCACAATATTTGGCCCCAGCCAGGAATCGAACTCACGACCCGAGCATTGAAAGCCCAACGCTTTACCATTCAGCCACCCCGGCTCCCCCTAAAAAGACATACATGTATCAAGTTGAGAAATCAAATTTACAAACCACCATATCAGCTGTCAGCAGTTGTGCAGTCAAAACAGAGAGGAGAAGAGAGTGTGAGTGCGTGTATGTGTGTGTGTGTGTGTGTGGGGGGGGGGGGGGGGGGGGGGGGGGGAAGGGGGGGGGGGGGGGGGGGGGGGGGGGGGGGGGGGCTGGTAGAACAGGACACAAATAATAGACTATATAGACTTATAATTTATTACAAAATGAATTATGAACTGCTTCATAGTCATACAATCACAACACCTCCTCATTCATACTCATAGCCTCCATCCACAGCCCACCCCCCATCGGAAAAAAAAGAAACATGAAGATATAGACAGTTTACCTACTCAAATACTAAATTTTATTAGATTTTTTTATTACACTTATGAGGGAATTATGGCACACATACAAACAAACAAACAAAAAAACCACACTACAAAGAAAGGCCTTCTAACAGAAATTAATATTAAATGGCCACTGGATATGAAAAAAAAAAAAAAAAATGATCCAGCAAAGACAGACACACACCACAGGCAATCCATGGCAATCCCAGCCGAAGCGCCTCTCCACATGATATCCACTCATGTGCGCCCAGCGTGTCACGACATCTTTGATGGTCCCGGCCAAAATGTGGCCATAATGTGGCAGTCCAGTAGCAAAGGGAGGACCATCGTAGAATGAGTACCTAAATTTTTTTTCAAAAGAGAGTCAAATCTGAAACTAGCTTCATCAGCTAGAGGGCCAGTATAGGGGTGGTCGGTGGTCTAGTGGTTAAGAGACTTGTCACCAATGCGAGAGGTCAGGGGTTCGAGTCCCACTCGGGGCAAAGAATTTTTCCTTCTCGTATGTGGCACCGTTCATTCGGGCCGATCGTCGGGGGGTTCTCTCCGGGTACTCCGGCTTCCTCCCCCTCTGCTTTGGAAATGTGCAGCCAACCAAATTTGAAAAAAATAAATGCAAATCTAAATTCCGAAATTTAAATAGCTGAGCTGACCCTTCACACCATGTGATTGTAATGTGTTTATGTCCAGTGTGCGAGAGAATGCGTGTGATTCACGTGAGCGTGCGTGTTGGGTTCAGTTCGCGGCGCATTGCGCCAATTCATGAAATTGGGTAAATCGCCTATACAACACTCATTATTATAATACATGTATGTATGTACATACATAGATCTGCACACCCAAAACACAACAGCTCAGCATTTTTCATTGACCTTTTGCACACCATCAGTCCAGTAACAATTTGCTCTCTCTGAAGTTTGTGCTGTACAATGAATATGGCTGCCATAAATCGACAGATGTGATAATACTGACGCTTACACATTACATTCACACTGTCTGCAAATCTATTTGATTTTGATATTTTGTCTTGTGACAGCTGTGTCTCTATTGGCTATAGTCCTGTTTGACAATCAGGTGCATGCGTAAACATCCATATTCATAAATGACATGAGCCAGTGTCTTCCCTGTGCCTTACTTTGGTCTCCCTTTGGAAAGTTTCATGGAGGTTCGGAAGGCATCGATGTCCTTCCAATACTTGTAGATTTTTTCTTCCTCATCAGGGAAGCTGATGCTGTCAGGCACGTGTTGTGCCATCTCCGCAACTGGCCTGTGACTGTCACCTAAAACCAGAAAGGAACATGTCAACATACACCTTTTTCATTACTTCCCATACAACGCTAGTCACTTGCACACAACATAAGCCGGCTCGGATTGGCTATAGTCTCGTGAATCCCACGAAAGGCCGGACAAAATCGAAATACAGTAGTGTTTTATGTCATTGTGCACCTGATGCAAACGTATGAAACACTGACCAACTTCAGAAACAGGGCAGCTTGTGCTAGTTTTTCAAAGAGCCTTGGTATCTGGTTGCATCAGCTACCCGTTGATCCGGCTGCCATGTGCTCCAAGGGAGACAAGTACTTGGCAGTCGCCGGAACCCCTGCGCAGTTGCTAAACTACCGCAAGCTTTTAGAGTGGTCAAGATGCAGCAGTTATGCGGTGGAGCAATCAGTGTCGTACCAAGGGAAGCAACTAAGTACTGACGTCAAAGGGATTCTCATCTTTCATTATTCACTCACATTCCTATTAAATAAACTCCGTAAAAGTTTGGCCTATAGATGTGAGCATTAATTAGGATTACTAAAAAATATTCATTTTTGCCCACAGATGACATGTACAAAATTTGGCCAACACTTGGTCAAGTTTGCAACGAAACTTGACATTTCTCCAAGCACCTTGCCTGTCAATAATATGGTCACGTGATCAAAATGGCAGACTTGGGGGAACAAAGATGATTCCGTGTATTTTTATGTGCCCAGGAAACATCGTTCCTATACGTTTGATAACTTTGTACTGAATTGACAATGAAAGGGAGCATTTGTGCACTTGCGCATTCGACAGTGACGTGAATCTTATGCAGAGTTAGTGAAGGAAACCACGACCGAATGACGCACTGTCCGGAATACTGATTCCAAAATGGCTGCCAGAAATGTCAAACATTTGCCGGGGTTTGATCCTCCGGACAAGATGCAATCTAGTACTCTAAAGGTGTGTAATGAAACTTGGATTTTGCAGGGGTTTTTTCATGCTAATTCGCTAATAATAATAAAAATATGTGTGCATTGTCGATGCCAGATATACCTGCGAGTCGACAAAGCGAGCAGTAAGTTAGCGACATAACACAAGCAACTGCAAGGCATCTCATGAAAACACCCACCAAACGCAGTCAGTTTTTTCGTGCTCTGCATCCGCTACACACATCGGTTGAATGCTTAACTGTGAAACCCCCAATATTGTTAATATTCCACATCGTCAGACAGCTGTCATTACTTTGGCAAGATCATGTACAGAAATGTTCATGTTTTCAGCGCCAGCCTAGCCCAGACTGGAGTAAGAATGACCTCCTCAGACTGCTGAGTTATTTTGAAGGAGAACTGCAAGCCCGTGATATCACCATTGCAGCTCTGAAGGTTTGCAGATAGAATTTATATTGATTGTATGTGTACACATAATGAAATGTATAATTGTCAGTGACCAGTTTATATGGGTCCTGAAGTCTTGCGTTAATACTGCACAGTGTGAGTCACAGGATCTGGACATTTTTTAAGAGAATTCATGCTCAGAAAGTACATGTAATGTATTCAGTGTGTACTTGATAGTTTAGTAATAGTATGTCATGCACCAGCCCAAACAGCAGAAACCTTAATTACAGAGAACTCTACATTTTGGGGGGCAAATCATTATCATATGACTCCAGTTTATCATCATGGTTGTTTTTTGACCGGTCACCATGTTGATGCCAACACTAGTAAGTACATGTAACAGCAATTCCTAGTAGGTGCACTGGATGAATTACACTCATAAATTTGAGACAAATTAATTACAAGCATCTTTTTAATAATTAAATTCATTTGACAGGCTGAAAAGGCAAAGCAGCTGCTTTATCAAGCCAAGTATGGTCGGTTTGGTCTGGGAGACCCATTTGTAGCACTCCAGCGTGATGCTATTGGCCAGAGAGACTCCAACTTCGACGAAGCAGCAGTGAAGTCAATGTATGACAATCAGCTTGCGCAACTGGAAAATTTGATTGCAACACAGCGCAAGGCACAACTGAAAATGCGTGAACAGCTGGCTGGTGCAGAGAAGCGGTATCACAAGGTAAAACTTTTACAATTCAGTCATATGATAGGTATCATCTATAGGATTACTGTCACACTGCATTAGTGACTCTTTTCATAGACAGACTTGCATTATGTCAAGGTGTTGGTTGCCAGCAGTATGAGGTAAATTAATTGCACATGACTTTAAGTTACTAATACTAGTTTGAGAATGTTACATTGACTAAATGATTTAGGTTTTGTACCTAAGTGTTGGTTTTGGTTTTGTTATCATGAATTTGTTTCCTGTTTACCTCGCTTTGATGAGACTAAGTGTTAACAATGTACATGTGTAATTTGCTTTCATGCATGTTTTTGAAATAAACACGTCAAAAGTACAAAAGGACATTTTTTTGGCAGTGTGGCATTAGAAAATGTCAACAATACGAGGTTGTTAGTGTGATGGTACTTCTTTTGTTTTCATTCGTGAAGCACAGTCTATGAACACTAAGCTAACTGCAAGTTATCCAGCACCTAGTATTCAGTCTGTGGCACAAATTTCTGTGTATCATATATATATATATACAGTGTAAAGAACTTACAGTTACTGGCTTGGATGAGTATAGCCTGTAGATCCTCACAGTGTAAGTAAATCTTGTTGAAGTTCTTTTAAATGTTGACTCCACTGAGCCTCTTTGCTTGATGATTGTTTCAGGTTTGTTCAGAACTAGAAGAGGAAAAGAGAAAACATGCACAGGACACTGCCCAGGGAGACGATGTCACCTACATGCTGGAGAAAGAGCGAGAGCGTCTCAGACAAGAGGTGACAAAGTGATGCAGATTTATGGGGGGTTGTTTGGGATAATGACAATTTTATATGCAGAATTAAAGTGTATACCCACTTTCGTAATTATATGCACAAGTAGTTAGGTGAAGTCGTTTGCCGAAATGGCACATAACTGTTGCTTGAGATGTAGGACAATTTCAAAATGCATGTTTGTGTGCAGAGAATCTTACTCTTAGAAAATACAATGTCACTGTAGTGCGTTTTTAAAAAATTGCTTAAATTAATTGCCAGGGCCATAGCCTCGCTGTCAGACTGTAAAGAGCACTAGGTGTGTTTTGTGTTCATTTCTGTTTCTTTGAAATGCTCTACCACTAGTACCAGTGCTTGTAGTCAGACAAATCATGTGAGCAATAGTTGTGTTTTGTTTTATTTAAAGTGAGAAAACGCAGGTCTTGTACTTGTTTTTATTTAAATATAATCAAGTCTTGCTATTTTGTGTTTTGTCAGATTGACTTTGAAAAAAGCAACTCTAAGAAGTTGGAGAAAGACTTACGGCGGACACTGGCTGCTTTAGAAGAGGAGCGGGCCTCAGCAGCCAGACACAAGCAGGTGGCGCTACTGCTGCTCAAAGAACGCAAACACCTCATTCAGAAATTAACAGCGGAGGGACAGCGCCACAGTCAAGTCAGTTCATTATCATTTATTATAGTGAAAGAAAAGTGGTCTAGCTTGCATTATAGTTTCAAGGTACAAAATTAACTGTTTCTTTAAGCTTAAGAGTTGCCTAGCACCTTCATGATTTTTTTTAAATGAATGCCACCTCTTTGGATGCCAGATACATGTACCAAAGTTGTCGTCAGACAGTTCTGATTGGGAGGAGTGGTCATAGCCTGAATATGTAAATCCCAGTGTTTTTCACACTGTCCTCGGCTAATTTTCGCCCTGGCCTAACAGGTAACAGTCGTCGTGGATTGCACACTGGAACATTCATTTCATTTTGCAGGGAGAGAGCACCCTTTCTGATGATCAGTTGCACGGAGAAGATTTAGCTGGCCTAGAGGCAGAGTCAAGACGCTCTCTAGCAATGGAGGCAGCTTTGGAGCAGCAGCTAGGCGAATTTGAATCAGAGCGGGCTTCCCTCCGAGAAGGCCTCAGTCAAGAACAGGCTCGAACTCGCGAACTGGAAGCGCAGGTTGAGGCCCTCCAGCGACAGGTCCAGAGCATGGCGGCCCGCACCTCACTTGACTCTATCGAGATCAAATCTAGCGTCTCACCGCAACTGGCGTCCCAGCCGTCCCCTGCTGCTTCGTCTTATTCTTCTTACTCTCCCAGCTCAGTTTCCTCAAGCCTTGGCGCCGGTGCGTACAGCAGTGGCATGAACCCAGGCTCTGTTCGCCCATCGACCAGCTTCGGTGGAGCCAGTCCGTCAGCGGCCTCAGCATCCGGTAGGTCCGTTGCTGTCATCGGGAGCAACACTTCAGCGCCAGTCATCCGACAAGTGCCCAAAGTGAAAACTGTACTAGAAGGAGGGCGCATAGGTTCCAGCTCTCCAGAACGCGAAGTAATACACCGCCTGACAGACTCACCTGTGAGAAAAGTGCAATACGGAGCTGGAGGGGGAGGGGGGTACTCTTCGTCACCGGTTGATCGGCCCGGAGCATCAGCTTTGTCCAGCAGTCCTCGCGGGGAGGCCCGGGTGGTGACCATGGGAAGTTCAGGCGCTGACTCCACGGTGGTGGTAGGTGGCAGCAGCAGTGCGGGCGGTGGTGCGCGGGTCAATATCACCCCTGGCAATAGTGCCACCGTAGTTACCCAGGGTGGCGGCAAGATCTCTTTCCACGTGTCCTCCGGTGCAGGGGGTGGTGGTGTGATCACTGGTGGTGGTGGTGGTGTCAGTTCACCACGTAGGACAGCTACCGCAGCAGCAACCGTTGCGTCTGCTGGCAGGGGAGCCCCTCCACCCATCCCCCCAAACAAACCAAACATTGTGCCAGGGGCTGGAACAAAACCTGCCCCTCCCCCAAAAGTAGGTGTAATGGGCCGTGGGGCATTGGACAGTCAAGGAGGCAACAAAACTGTTCAGATTCCAGTCAACGTGGTCACGTCCCCTGCTTCCTCCACTTCTTCTAGTCCCAGCACCAGCTCGCAGTCATCGCGAGAAAGCTCACCCATAAGGAAAACAGCACAGGTTTGTGTTCATGCTAAATGAGGGACTCCGGGAGGTGTAGTTAGTGAGACTGACTACTGTATAGTTGGTGCAGAAGCATCATTATTAGGTAGTGACTAACAAGACATCTCCCATTCAATTCATTTGTAGACAGCATTTTGTGGTGTAGTGTTTGTCACAGTAGTCACTCTGATCACATTTTGCAAATTTGCACAGTGTACGGATCACCTCTTTTTTTTTTTCCTCTTTTTTTTTTCTTTTTTTCCCCCAATCGTTTCTGCGTAAGCTCTCATTACTGGTCATAGCATGTTTAACTTCCTTCAGGCAAAAACAGAAAAAAAATCCCTTCATGTCTTTCTAATCTTTCATTTCATCCTCATCAGTGGAGCCTGAGATTTTGATTTTACTTCTCTGGCTGCTTATGGTAGAATATATTCTTGTCGACAGATGTGAACTGTGCAGAACATAACAAGCATTGAAATAGTGATCTGTGTAAAGTCTGTAAAAATAGCTTTTGTGTCAGTTTGGTTTGCACCAGAATAGTCACCCCTTTCACTTTCACTTTGTTTACATAGATCTTCATTTTGTCAAGTCAGAAGTGGCTACAGATCATACTTATAGAAAGAGCTCCACACAAGATAGCAGAACTAGTTGAAACAATGGGTTAAAGGATTTGAAAATAATCATGGTACATAATGTTAGTGGTTAGTTTTGATGTGATTTTAGTTTGTTTCAGGGGCATAGTTTCATAATGTTAGTGTTCCTACCTGAATTGACATCTTACCTTGTTGGGATCGCACTCAAATTCTTGACTTCACATGAATTGAAATTCATAAATGTCATTAATTATTTGATCACAGATGTTCGTGCGCATTGGAAATTCCCTTCTGTCGAGTCCCAGTTCTAACAGATTCTTCTCTCCCAGTCCCAGTTTGATACGCCTTGAAATTTCTTTTCTACTAGTTCTACTGCTCCTGCTCCTACTACCAGTACAGTGTACAACTAATCCTCTCAGCTGTGTATATTTTTGTGATTGCTACACACAAAATAGCATGCGTTGATGCAGTTCAACGACTGTTCAAATTGGCTGACTTGTTCCTTACATAGTTATAATACATGCACACTAATCTGTACTGCTTGCTCTCTCTCTCTCTTTCTAACAAAAAACATGCAGGAAACTAAAAGTTCGTGGGTCAGATTTGGTCACCTCTGGCTGTGAGTCCGCTGAATGTGTTTCAGTGCTTTTAAATTTTAAGATGATTAGAAGCAGTGAATATGTGCACATTTTGCTCATGTTTTCACAGATGCATCTTGGCTGTAGATTGTTTTGAGCAACATTGATGCTATCAAAACAGTATTGAAGTTTGACTTGCACTGCTGCAGTTTTAGTGTTAGAAATATGACCTATCTGATGTTTTCCAGAAATTACATGGAAACATTTTGACTCCCTTTTTCGTGCGTCCTGTTTTCCTTTCATTTGAAGGTGGTATACGTACATGTGCAATGGCAGCTGACATTGACCATCACATAATGGATCACATGAACCCTCAGCAGGAAACGTAATAAATTCTTGAAAAGTTCTTGCAGTTGCACACTGTAAAAACAGTGTAATAGAACTTGAAGTGAACAGTTGACAAAAGACAAATCGGCAGTCGTCATTCAGCACGAAGTTTCATTTTAGACATAGCCGAGTTGATATCTAGGGCATTTCTTTTCCCAAGGGCCTTCCTTTTGAGAAAATTGGATTTGGCTGGCAAGTGACATCATAACATTGATGTCTACTTGTGTCATCTTCCCCAGGCTATTGCTTTTATTCTACTTCTAGTGTTACATGGGATTCTGTTGTGCATGTTCTTAAATTCCCTTTATGAGTTTATTGTCCTATTCTCATGTGGCTTTTAGTTTTTCATTCAAAGAGTTGTGCAGCATTCATCATTACTTGCATGCCTGTTAGTATCATATAATTTCATTATGGGTGTTTTCTTTGCGCTTGCAGTGCAGTCAGCCATTTTTGTGGTGGTGTTTTCTTTCATGCTGCATGCTTCTAGTTTTATTTCTGGGATTCACGTCTGGTTGTGTGTGTCTGTGAAGTGTTTACATCTTTTTCATCTCAGCAAACCACCTTCACTCCAAGGCGTGTGTGTGTATTTGCACTTATTTATTGTCTGATGTGCTTTTGGTTTTAGAAAAGGTTGTCGCCACCCTCTGTCATTGTCCTAATGTGATACTTGTCCCAGTTGTGGATGTCACATTCTTTTAATTTATGGGTGTATTTCCTCAATTAAAAGGGTAGGAAAATTAGTTAGCAAAAACAGAACTGAATACCAAGATAGCCCTGCCTTTGTGAAAAAGCTGCTGTCAGAAATGTCAGTATTTGTGACACAGTTGACGTACTTGTAGTTTGCTCTACCAGTATGTGCTGACATGGTTCATAGACCAGCAAACTTGCTGCACGGATTCTGGATAATATTGATAATTAATAGGAAAGGCACTTCATGAATGTGATATCCACAAACTCAGATTTTTTTTTCCTGTCCTTGTGAATTATTGAGAGCATGGTTTGGTGTGATGTGCATTCAAATTCTTTCCATCTGTCTTTCGTGTTGGTGAGTTCGTCTCTATCCAGAAGAGCTATCCAGAATAATGTATGTATGTCTTTCTGTGGTAAAAACAAACAAATCCAGCAAATTAATTAGTGAGAAAAGTAAAATATTACCATTTGGTGTAGATTGTGCGACTTACACCCCCTTCTCATCCTACTTTCTAATTTAAGAGAAACATTCAGAGGCAGAATTTGAACCTCAAGCTTTCAAGACAGGCTGATCCATATACTGTTAGTGTTACAGAAGAGAAACATTCTGGCTTCCATTTATGATTTTTGTCAGCTGCCTTCTTTGTAATTCGTGACGTAAGTTCACTTCCCTTGGCATTATATTAACTGTTAAGTGCTGCACATTCTGACTATTTTACAACTGCTTGATTCTCTGTCAATATGTGGTTGCACCAACTGACCAAGCGCTTAACTCCACCACATGTTCAGCCCTCTGTCTGGTCTCAGTTTCTTTTTTCTCAGTTTCTTTGTTTTTAGTATAATGTGACTCAGCTGTGCCTACTTATTTTGTTTCATGTTGTTGCCGTGTTACTTCAGTACTACTAGTATGTAGTGTGTTTTTTCAGTTTGCATTTTGTTGTTTTGCATGCTGCATGTGGTCGTCTCCTTGCAGCCCCCTCACCCCCTCGAAAAGGAAGTGCCCGCAGTTGTGTCCCCTAACATGGCCTCCGCCGCCCCAGGTACGACCAGCTCACTGGAGTTTCTAGGGCCGGAAATGGCCAACCTGCAAGAATTGCTAGCTTCACTATCCACAGGTAACGCTTTAGACTAACGATATTATCATGTATAATGCACTCTAAATGGAATGTTCATTAACGCTACAGTTGTTGCTATCTAGCAATATTTGCTTAAATTAAAATCAATTCTGCTCTACTTACAAAATACACATATCAGAACATTGCACAGAGATGGTACTGTTTATTGTAATAATCGAGTATTTCATACATAAATTACAAAATAGTCGTGCATGCATCCATCCTGAATCAAGAGGGTTTTGAAGAAGGAAGAGGAAATGCACAGCCACCCTCTCTCTCTCTCCCCCCCCCCACCCCCTTATGCGCGCACACACACACACACCACACACACACACACACACACACACACACACACACACACACACACACACACAGCGCCTTTATAGCACCTATTTCTTGCATGTCTTAATGAAAAGTAACTCGGGCAGTGTAGCTATTCTCACTAACTGAGTAACTGTTTTCCTGCGTACATGCACAGACAATGACATATATATAATGTTGATGGTAATGAGGCCAGTCAGTGCTAATGTGCAATACTAATGATAGATCTATACTTGTACATGCTATGTATTTTTTTGGGGGGGGGGGTGTGTAAATCATTCACATTTACCAAGTACATGTAGTTGACCACAGCTTTGGCTTTGAGTTTTTGTACAAAGTGGCCTATTGCTTGTGTACAACTACGACTTGTACTGGTTCAACAGTACAAGGATACCCAACATTTATACACAACCATGTACACATTAGTGCGTACCAGTATAGTAGACTGAACATGAATTGCAATTTTTTAACTCTGAACGGCCGGTTTCATGAGTGAAATAATACTTATGAGCATTCACCAACACTATGGTCACATTTTGATTATTTGGACCAGTGGATCTTGCTTACCTTGCTGTTGCTTTTTTTTTTTTTTTTTTTTTCTTGTTTGTGCGTGTGTAGCCATCAGGCAGTTGTTGAAGGATGCATTTAGAAAATCAGTGTGTGGTCGGTCACAAGCATAGGTCTGTATAATTTGTCGGCATCACTGTCAAAAAAGAGAGTCCATAGAAATAGGGCTTCACATTTCCATGGGCAGAAAAAAGCCTGCAATGGGTCAGCAGCCAACGCCCCCCCCCCCCCTCCCCGCCCCCACACATCTTAATCTCAAGTATGTATGGTGCATTTTTGAAAGTTGTGATCGCACAGTCAAATCATTTCGCATAAGTAGTGATGGGACATCCTATTGTACATCATGTGTTCTATTTTAGATGCACTTTTTTTTAAGGTTTTGTAGTGCTGAATTTAGAAGAATACTCATTTTACACTCCTGCTACGGCCCCCCACCCCCTCCAAAAAAACACAAAAAACTCATAGTTGCAATTGTACTTGCTTAAACCAGTCTTGGGTGTCCACTTTCTTCCATTTTTCCCCCCTTTCTTTAGTTAGTTCTTTCCAGAGTACTGCTAGAATAAGGAGTCCCACACTGTACACTGATCTGCCACACAGTGCCGCAGAAAGTAAATGCTCACGCGTTGTTATCTGAATTATTAACAGTCCTTGAGGCCTAAACTGAGCCCAAAGGCCTTGTTTAAAAAAATAAAATAAAATGAGGGCCTGCTACAGATTAAATATTATCAGAATAGACCAACAATCTCCTCCTTGCCCAAGACAAATTTTACTCTTTGAGTTTGAGTTGGTACTCTTGTGAGGCAAGGCTTTAGCCCATACCATTTTAAACTTTTCCATTTTCCTTTTAGGGTTCAGCCACCTTCTTTTTCTTTTCTTTTTTTCTTTTTTTTTTTTTCTCCATCAGGCAGTGTGCAATTTTTTACCCCTACTTTGGGAAAGCTTTAACTTGTTACATTTTGCATTTGTTGCTTTTACACGTGTTCACATGTATATGTAAACATCCAGTGTAGAGTGATGTCCCAGCATTTTTCAGTATTCACTTTGTTGCATGCGTTTTGTTTCGGGTGATGCCCAGCAGTCCATGAAGTGCTTGCGTTTGTTCAGATTGTAGTTGTTCCTGACCAGGAGGCATTGTGCTTTCATAGTTAATTTATTAATCTTGTAAACTTCACATTTTTTTATGAGTGTACCTTGTATGTGTTATTGTCGGTACAATGTTCATGCGACATTTGAGTCGCGCAAAATTGGAATTGTCTCACAAATGCTAACCACAGGAAAATGAAATCAAGTCTCGAAATCGACGTCTCATCCAGTCACGGAAATTTGCGTAAATCTGGTACCCACATAGATGTTCATCAAACTGTGCGTTTTGAGTTTTTTGATCCCACCAAGTTGTTTGGAATATAGCAAACCACAATCACTTCTCTACATGCTAGGACACAAGGTCGGTTTTTACCTGTGCCTCTTCCCCTCCACCACACGACCCCCACCACCAGCCCCTTTCCCATTCCCAAATAAAGGTGTTGTCCTATACTCACATGTTGTTTAGAGCTGCTCACATTCACAATTGTCTGAAGTTATGTTGAGTCACAAGTTAGTGCTTGTAAACCGGATCTGTGTATGAATTAGTAGTCAGTAGAAGTATGACTGCTGTGATATTTTTTTAAAAGATTTTTCTAAAGACTTTTTTTATTTTTAAAAGAGGGGGTGTTGTTTTTCAAACCACACTGTTGTCATGATTTAATGTGAGCTGCCGAGGCCAGAGCAACAAATGACAGCATTATAATTATGTGAGCTTGAAGTTGTGAAGATCAAGTTCCCATCAGGATCCGCCGATTCCGCCGGGTCATCTCATGTAAGATCTACATACAGTGCTACCCTTTGGAAGCACATACACTTTTGAAAGGTCAGACTTTTAGACCCATATTTTGACAAGCAAACCTTTTACACGTGCTCTTTTGAAGAGAGACTGACAAACTACATGTTGTGAGTGACCTGAACAACTTTCCGAAAGTGAAATTGGGGCATTGCATGTTTGGGCCAAGTGACTGTAGGCAGATATTTCATACCATAGGAAAGGTGAAAACAAGTAACACCCGAAGACCTTAGAAAGGTAGTTTCCAGTGAATCATACCAGTAACACCTGAAGACCTTAGAAAGGTGGTTTCCAATGAATCATACCAGTAACACCTGAAGACCTTAGAAAGGTGGTTTCCAGTGAATCATACCAGTAACACCTGAAGACCTTAGAAAGGTGGTTTCCAGTGAATCATACCAGTAACACCTGAAGACCTTAGAAAGGTGGTTTCCAGTGAATCATACCAGTAACACCTGAACACCTTAGAAAGGTGGTTTCCAGTGAATCATACCAGTAACACCTGAAGACCTTAGAAAGGTGGTTTCCAATGAATCATACCAGTAACACCTGAAGACCTTAGAAAGGTGGTTTCCAGTGAATCATACCAGTAACACCTGAAGACCTTAGAAAGGTGGTTTCCAGTGAATCATACCAGTAAGACAAGCGTTTTGTAACAACAACAAAAAATGGAAAGTGATTGTTTTTATTTTTATACATGTACTTGTATTGACATTTTCTCATGAAGTATTCAGGCAATCTAAGTTTTTGGCTTGAAACGGTAGGTTGACATGTTCATCAGCATCAGAAGTTAAATTGGGAACCTCTGTGTCTAGGTACTATGGACCAGTACATGTAAATAATTTTGGCGTCTGCAGTTGTGAACAGTTTTGGAAACCGTCTGAGGGGGAAATTCAAAACTACAAGCTTGATATTCCAAATACTCTGACTTCATGCATTTTGAACGTGTTCACAGTTGGAGAGAAACATTAGAGAACAGCATTTTTGTTCTGCTTCTAGCCAGATTTTGAAAGTGTACTCCTACGTGTGTGTGTGTTTACTGGTGGTTTCATGTACGTTTACACAGGGAGATCATATAATTGTGGAAGAAGAATTAGGATTATAATGGATTGTCAGACCTAGCCTTGAAGTACCCTGGATGGGTTGATTTGGTTGTGCTGCACAGAATCATGAATATAGTTTAACATCATGTACAGTATGTTCATTTTACACTCCTGTAATAACTGAGAGAGCTGTTGTGTGGAATCAGCCATTTGCTGCAGTGTCTAATCTGCACTGAGTCCGTTAAACATGCGTTGTACGTTTACCACATACATCATGTATAGACTCATCATACTTATGATGTATATATAACATCATGCATTTTGCAATAAACCATTGGCTGTGACCAGTCATATCATACTTTGTCATCATTTCATTCACTGCATGTTGTATCGGTGTTCTTTCTTCACAAATCAGTCACTACACTTTTTTCTACCACCAGAATGCAATGGGGGATTATGCTTAATTTTATACATCACCATGTAACCATGCATTCGTCTTTCATAATTCCATTTCCAACACGTACATCTGCAGACCTGATCTGGAGACGGTTAAAAACACATGTGCAACCATTCCCAGTGTAGATGTTCTGTAGAATTGTGGTAAATCAATAGTTCTCGACCATCTGTTTGGGTTTTTTTTTTGTTTTGTTGTTGTTGTTGTTGTTTGTTTGTTTGGGTTTGGTTGTTTTGGTTTTTTTTTTTTTGGGGGGGGGGGGCGGGTTATAGTCATTGACAGTTTCACTACATGCCTTCTTGCATGCACTGGTGATTTCTGTTTATCATGACTGTATGCAGATCTTTCCGTCTTTCATGACAAATAAAAATCCTCCATTTATAAGCTATTTTTTCCTGTCTGCCAAAACTGTGCGACGGGGACCATTTCAGCTATACCTGTAACAAAATCTGATGTATTTTGTTCAGCGATTGATGGCGGAACTGCGATACCCGACACGCAGCGGGTTACTACTGTCCAACCAACCAAGGCTAGTGTAACGGCTAGCCCACGCTCAAGTAGCCAACTGAAGTAGACGTGTAAAGAGGTACAAGAGATTTTGTCTGGAATGTTGGCTGGTTTGGGGGGATCTACAACTACAAGCCGCTTCAAGTAGACCTATACTGTAGTGCAGTGGAACACCAATATAAACCCATATCAACAGTGATCTCAGTAACTTGTGGAGAGAACTCGACCCTCACATAGAAGTGACGTTTTTTTCTCCAGAGAGATGCAGTTTTGACCATAATTGTTGCAGTTTGAAACGGGAGAGGGTAGGTGGGAGTTTTGTGGCGGGGCAGGTCATGGAGAACTGTACAAATTTTGGACAGGATTCAAACCCAGGAAGATCTGATTTTTGAAATGGGGGATCTCTACTGTTGTACCTTATATCGGTGTTATGCTGTACGTGCTTTTGAAACACCCTACCGTGTCTGATGATCGCTTAGCTTTTTGAAGAGACTGGAGTTTAGTAGGAATAGCCATCAAGAAGAACAAAGTAACTCACAGCTTTAGTCCATGGCACTAGCAAAGCATAGTGGGTTTGCTGCATGTTGTAGACCTGCGCAAAAAAAAAAAAAAAAAAAAATCTTCACTGCTGAATGAATAATGTAAAAAAAACTGATCCAGAACCCTGCGCGACTGCATTGACTATCACCACTTAACCATGCTGTATGTTTAGTGCATTGTCAAATAGCGATCTGTACATGGTTAATTTGTTTGTGTGCGTGCGTTGGTCAGCAAGATCTTGCAACGTTTGACTCACTGCATGCAGGGCATGGTAAACACTGAAACCACTGCAGGTTTGCCTGCATACTGTCCATTTAATCAATGGCTTAAAGATGTATACAACTGAGCCTTGCTACTCTCAGATCTCTCCTCAGAACCTCGCCACCCCCTTTCCACAGTCATCTCCAGCATCAGTCATACATTATTATTGCCTGGCCTGTTTTCTTGAGAGGGCATCGCACAGTTTGCATGCATCCTCATCTAGAACTAGATCACATTCTGTAGTGCAGGCAGCCCGCTGTGCATCACTGGACCTCGTGGTACCTACATCCGACGCTGGCATCGGTTTGTGCATGCAGAGCTCTTTAAAAGCCCACTGTCCGACATTACTGGGCTCTCAAATCGTTGAGAGCTGTTTTGATGATGCCTAGCATCATACTACTTAAACAAGACACATGTACTGTCCCAGCTTTGCACAGGCCGGTATTGAGCAAACAGAAGCTGAAATACACGCCAAAAAGCACAGCATCTGCAACAGTCATGTCACACACAGCTAACTAGAAGAAATTTGGGCTCTTCAAGTTATCGTCATTTGTAAGGCCAGCAAACGTCTGTGTGTTGTATTTGGAGCTCTGCTAACTTTAATTTTTGCTGTATAGTACTTCCTGGGTCATGGTTGACCCACACCTGCACATTTATGCCGATATCTCTTTCATTTTTGAAAAGTACGCATTCTTACTCCAGGTATTCTTCAGATACATGCATGGCATCTATATGTCAAAGCAACAGAAGTGCTACTACTTAACACATTTCGTAGCACGCACAAATATCCCACATTTTTTATCTTTTCGGTTTTGGCCCAGTATTCATTCGTTCATTCGGGCCGATCGTCGGGGGTTCTCTCCGGGTACTCCGGCTTCCTCCCCCTCTGCTTTGGAAATGTTCAGCCCACAAAATGTAAAAAAATAAATGCAATTCTAAATTCCGAAATTTAAGTAGCTGAGCTGACCCTTCGCACCACGTGATTGTAATGTGTTTACATCCAGTGTGTGAGAGAATGCGTGTGATTCACGTGAGTGTGCGTGTTGGGTTCAGTTCGCGGCGCTTTGAGCCGATTCATGAAATTGGGTAAAGTGCCTATACAATACTCATTATTATTATTATTATTATTATTATGTGAAAATCATGCAAGATTAACGGTTCCTTGACAGCTATTATTGCAGCATACACGAATATAATCAAAGTGCAGCACTCCCTCTTAGCCAAGTTTAAATCCATTCAGACATAAATTATTTATTGGGATTGTGCACCTTTGGCCTCACGAAAAAAAAATCCTAGCTCAATTAATTTGTCTTATGCTGAAAAAGCCATAGGGGTAGCCGGGAGTATTGTGTTCTCCGCACCACCAGGGTTGATTCGAAGTGAAAGGATTAACAATAAGGAGTGTGGGAACCAGTGGGGCTCTATCCAGTGGCCATATGAAAGTTCACTGTGGAACTGTGAAGCAAGTAGTCGATGGTCCCAAGTTTCAGCGGAAATATAAACCTGTACACAGGTACTGGTTTCAGGTTGTTTACCGGGTATTTGTGTTAGGCATGCATGGTCAGCATCTGGCACACAGGTCAGTGAGCCAGCGTTTTAGGAACCCTGACCCATCACTATATCAGTATATGTGTAGTAAGAGCGGGTGGCAGCGACCCGGGGCCCATATGTAGAACTCAAGGTTAATTTAACGCATTGCTATGGGCCTACCCAAGACTAGGACAAAAGAAACCACAAAACAAAATCGATAAAAAGTAAGCGAAGAAAGAAAGACAAAAATCCTTCTATAACGGCATAGGCACCCTGCTGGAATGGACCCGCTTCCTGATTTAAAACAAAAAGAACAACAGAAAATTTAATCCTAAAGCTAGTTTAGTTTGTTAGACTCTAACCCGGGGCTAAACTCCCTAACCCCGACTTTTTCATGCAGGCCCAGGAAGTGTACAATGTGAGTCTTTACACCAAGTATGGCGAAGGTTAAGAAAGACTATTTCTAGCATACAGTCACAATCACAAGCACAATTGTTCAAAAACAAAAGCTGGCCTAAAAATGTTGGATGGTGGGCCTTAAAGGTTTGGGTTTGTTTTTGTTTCGTTTTTTACCATCAAGCATACCTTCATAGCCCAAGTTCATGAGCCTGGCAAAGGGGCAAAACTCGGCCTTTAGCGTGCGTGCAGTGTTACGGTACCTTAGAGGGCATGTGGTTTGTCTAATTTGCTGGTAGGTACCGTTACATGTAGTACTTTTCCTGTACTTTGAACTTTCTTTTTTGCTTCAGCTGAACAGTGATAGGTTCACTGTGTATTATTATTTTGATTTTTTCTGTAAGAATGATTAAATCCACCTAATTTGATATGTTTGCCTACCTCTTCAATTCACACATAAGCAAGTGTATGTGCATGCACACACACACACATGCACACACACACATACACACACACACACACACTGTGGAGACACAATTTTACAAGGAAGCAAGTATTCTAGAATCCTCTTCGCTTTACTATACTGTGTTACGATTTTTTAATGTGTCTGTGAAACCTTCCTTTCGTTCAGTGTAAATTTTTGCTATGCATACTCTTACCTTTGTTTTCAGTTTTTCATTTTGACTGTTGCTGCAACTTTACTTCTGTTTGTTGCATTTCAAAGTGTCTCTTCGGACAGCCTACTTCTTTTTACAGAATTTACAAAATGCTGATGTGCATAGGGATATATATGTGATATACTATGATGGACATATAATTATATATGTACACGTTAATTTGAGGTTTTCCAGTGTACCTTTAAACTTGATTTCAGGTTGTGACTAAATTCTCAGTACACTTGATATCTGCTTTCTTGTAATGTCAAGCTGATTTTGTTGTTTTAGTTTTGCATTTTCCTCTTCTTTTTTTTTTTCTTTTTTTTTTTTGCCATCCTGTTTTTCTCTGTGTAGAATTCAAAATTGACTTCCAGATTTTTTTTTGTTACATGTATCTTTTATACAGTTTGTGTTTTCTGCATAATCTGCATAACATTAGCACATGTAAGCAGAGAAACAGACTTAGTATTTATCATAAATTTTAATGCGGGAAACAGGTCTAAATTTTTTACAGTAACGGACACATTTTTACAATTTGAGCATCACTAAAGAATCCAAACCAAGTTTTATATAGACTAGATGTATTTTAATACTTTCATCATTCTGCGGTGCTTTGTATAGTCACCAGCCGTATGTCTCAGAGAACCAAAATGAATGTGGTGTTTGCATCCATTGACTTCTTCAGTTTCCAGAATTTGAGTCGCTGGTGCATTGTAATGAAAACAAGGAGATGATTTGTGTAAGATCTGAAGAAGAAAAAAACAAAAAAACTTAACACCCAGAAAACGGTTTACTGCTTTGACAGAGAGACTGGCAGGTCAGTGCATTGAATACTGATGGAACTGACTGGACAAAATATTTAAAATGCTTTTTTGTGTCGTTTCAGGTGAAGCCGGTGCGCGTGATACATCTCGTCTAGCATCATCATCATCATCATTATCATCATCGTCCATTGCTTCTCCCACACCCACTGTCCTTTCATCGCCATCGTCTTCCCTTTCCCCCTCCCCATCCCCAAGCCCCTCTCCTCGCGACATTCAGAACTCTGCTGTACATAGAATGGCTGCTTTGGGTGATGTGGCCTCTCTACAAACTCTCATCTTTGATCATGGTGCTGATGTCAACTTGCCGATGAAAGATGGGACAACCCCTGTACATTGTGCTGTTGAGAATGATCAAGAAGGTGAGAAAAGTTTAGTGTTTTTTTGTTCTGGAGGTGGTGGTGGTGGTGGTTGTTGTGGGTTTTTTTTTAATTCTGTTTTTAGCATTTTACATCGTTGGCACACATATAGAGAAGTAGATACTCTATATAAACAGATACGCAAGTGAACTAGGATAAGTGGTTTCCCACAAAGCAAAACAAAAACTAAGACTACACAAACAAGACAGGAAGAAAAGAAGAAAAAAAAAAAAAGGTGGTGGTTGTTGTTGTTAATGGATTTGGGGTAACTCAATTTTGAGAATAGTCCTGGATTGTGTACACACAATTTACACTCCTCTCTCACTTTCTCAAATTTGGGAGACCCCAGTTCCATGATACTGCCAATTTTATATACATACATGCAATGGGGTCAAGCCCACTGACAGCATAATTATACATTTTGCAAAATGATGGAATAAATAAAAAAAAGAATCTTTCTTGTCAGTTTTAACCCTAGGCCCTACAGAAATGCTAAAAGGGTAATGTATAGAGGAGGGGGGTATTTATTTATTTTTTTTTTTGGTGGTGGTGGTGGTGGTAGTTGTTGATGCTGTTTTCTTGTCCTCTTTAGGATATTCGGGTTGCTTCCAACAGTGCAGTATCACCCAATACCTATCCTTTTTCTTTTTTTTTTTTTGACCAGAATACAGATGTATACACACAGTGGAATTATAACACTAAGTGCCTGACAAAATAAGTCGGTTGCTGTCTTCAAACTCTATGGACAGGTGTGTTAGCAGCTCTGGCACTTTCTCTATATATGAGAATTCTTTCTGTTAGCAGCTTGCCTACGTCTTTTGCTGGACAGTGGTGGAAACGCTAGTGCCCTGAGAGATGACCGTGTAACACCACTGCACATTGCTGCTGCTGAGGGCCGAATTCAGTGAGTTTTCTTTTATCTTCAGTATGAGCTTTGCTGACATTTGACACAAGCGTTTTGCCTCAGGCAGCACTTGTCAATTTCAATAAACCCTGTAATAATAATAAAGTGTATTGTATAGGCGCTTTACCCAATTTCATGATTCGGCTCAAAGCGTCACGAACTGAACCCAACACGCACGCTCATGTGAATCACACGCATTCTCTCACACTGGACACATTACATGTACAATCAAATAGGTGTGAAGGGTCAGCTGAGCTATTTAAATTTCGGAATTTAGAATTGCATTTGTTTTTTAAATTTGGTGGGCTGAACATTTCCAAAGCATTTCAACACAAGATGTCTGTACAAGGCCAGTTTAGTATCTTTTATATCATACTGTTGAAGACACATTTAGATTACCAGACTCGGTGCCTTTTGAAATAATTTATACAAATTTATATTATGAGCTTTTTTTTTTAATATTTCATGGGTTGCCTAAAAGATGCTCTTTGGTATAGAGTACCTTTTATGGTGCCATGACTGCATCACGGTACATGTATTCTGTTAGGAATTTTTTTCTGACAAGACTGCATGCTATTACACATGTTCAGTCAGTTCTAACCTACAGGAACGTTAAGAAAGTAATAATGCAAAAAGCTCATGAACATGGAATGATGAAGCCGCTCTTGTTTTACCTGCAGTAAATATTACAAAAGACCCAGACACAAAGGTTTGACAGGTTTGTCAAATAGCAAATCTGCCTACATGTAGAACTTTGCACCCTCTCTCTTTTCTTGATGAACAGGTGCTTAAGACTATTACTGGAGCGCGGAGCTGCTGTGAACACTCTGACTCAGCTGGGAGACACTCCCCTGCATCTAGCTGTATGCCGAGGGGACGTGCAGATCTGCCAGCTTCTACTGAGACACGGCGCCAACATCTGTCTGCCTGGACCAGTGAGTTCAGCTGTGAAAGCGTTGTTAAAGGCCTCCATCTGACATTTCTCGGCTAAAAAAAATTGCTGGGCCCGTATGTAAAAGTCGAGGTTAATTTAACTTAACCACAGCTACGGGCCTAATCCAGACTAGGACAAAGAAACCCAAAAGCAAAATTAAGTAAAAAAGGAAGCGAAGAAAGGAAGAAAAAAATCCTTCTATAACAGCTTAGGCACCTTGCTGGAATGGGCCTGCTTCTTGATTTAAAACAAAAACAACAGAAAATTAAACTCCAGAGCTAGTTTAGTTCGAGGTTAGAGTCTAATCCAGGACTAAAAGCCCTAAACTCGACTATTACATATGGGCCCTGGGAGCTGTTTTGGTGGCATCTAACATTGTATCACTTATAATAGACACTAGCATTGTAAAGATTCAATGCCCATGAGTTTTTTTTTGTTTTTTTTTTATTTAAATCAGAAATGAGGGCTGAAATTAACTACCTGAGAAATGCTTACCTGGATGCTGTAAGGTTTTTCTAAATTTTTACTGGTCTGGTTTTTGTGTTGTTACCTCATTCAGTGTTCAGACATTTGTTTTGCATCAGGTTTTCTAAAGGTATCCCATCCCAACCACAGCAAATGGTTTTTACAAGAGGGACAACCTAACGAAAGTGATACCTTTTAGAGTTTTTTCGGTTATTAATCTATTTGTATTTACGTGTTTGTATACTTTTAAGTTTTTATGTTTAGAGAGTGCGTGAATGTGTGTGTGCATCAGAGTGAGTGGGTGTTTGTGGGAACGTGATAATTTTTTTTTTTTTTTTTTTCAAAGGAGGTGGAGCAGGCATTGTAATTTCCCCTTTTATGGGATTGAATAAAATATCTTATGTCTTATGTCTTATGTCTTATGATTCACTTCAGCTTCTGTTCCCTCTCTCCCAGGATGGTTTGACATCTATCCACTACGCTGTGCTCATTGACCGACCTGACATCCTGACGCTGCTGCTGGACCACCTTGGCCCAGAAACGGAATCAAATCGCTCGTCTCTGGCAGCCTGCGACGGAAGAGGGCAGAAACTATAGCTCACATGGCAGCTGGCCTTGGACAGGGAGGTGAGTGCGATTGGGAGAACTTTACAGTCAAAGCAGCTCAATTTAAGTGGACGGTAAGGGTCATTGAGTGTGGCAGAGACTTAGGAGGGTGATCGATTGGCATCGCAGACTTCTTACAACACTCTGTTGACCTGGCTGCGAATGGGTATGTGTTACATGTTTCTGTTATTTTTGCAGACATGCCTAAGCTTGTTACTTCAGCGCCTGTCTCTCGACCTTGACGCTCGGGACATCCATGGCCACTCCGTACTGGAGGTTGCATCTGTAGCCTGTAGGGAGCTCCTGCAACAAACAGGTTGGTTGTTTTGGACATGTCTGTGAGCATGAGGGGCCACGTGTGTGTGTGTGTGTGTGGGGGGGGGGGGGGGGTTGGCAGGGGGAGGGGGCATTCAGAAGATGGTTTGTCAGAGGGAGCAATGTTTTGATTTTTTTTTTTTTTTTTTTTTGATAAGGGAGCAGGTGACATCAACTTTTGACTTAACATTTCTTGTGTCCGTTCTTTCATCCCATCAGGGGGGAGCCGGGGTGGTCGAATGGTAGAGCGTTGGACTATACTGGGGCCAAATATTTTTGCAGGCTTTTTCATCGTTGCACCGTCTTTGATATCACCCTATGTGGTGGAAAAGGACGTTAAACCCCCAAACACCCACCCTTCATCCCATCAGTTTGTGATAGTTCACTTTATCCCTCTGAATCCACAGGACAAAAAGATGGCCGATGCTTGCACCTTCTCATTGAACTGAAAACACAACTAGAGGGCACCACTGTCAGCTGCACTCGCATCGGGAATGTGGAGATCTCGCCACTCAGCACCTGGAGAAACTTAGAGGACCGACTTCGTGCCGTGCTGTCAGAATTCTTGTCACTCTTGGATCGCGGTCTCCGGACGCGTCGGATGGCTCGGACAGAGATGGAGTCTGGAGGCGAAGATGGACATTCCTTCACGCTTGGCATCACAATGAATCATGTCAAGTTCTTTGAGATAGGTGAGCAGTGGTTCTCTTTAACAGATAACGTACCACGCTAGGGGATTCCCCGTTTTCCAGGTTCGCCTCCCAATCACATCTTTCTTTTCATAACTTTAGCTTGTATGGTAGCGTGAGATGTCAAACCTCTGTCTTGCTTTCTTCTGCTTATGTGAGTAGAAAATGCATCTACTACTCAACTGTTTCAGTCTTCTGTACTTGGGCAGAGGAATAATGCTTGTCTCCATCCGTCATTCCCCAACTCTGTCCTGCTTCAGGTCCCGCCTAAAAGCCTATCTCTTTCAGGAAGCGTTTGACTAGTCTGTCCCAATTGTGTGTGTGTTGTGTGTGTGGGGGGGAGTACATCATATTGTAGTTGTTTTGGTTTGGGTGTGTGTTAAGTGCCTAGAGCTCATCAGAATAGGCGCTTAAAAAATCGTCACTATTATTATTATTATTATTATAAGTACCTGCTGAATTTACTTTGTATTGATTGAGTTAAACATACATGATTATCTATGTGTTACCGTCTTGATAAGTTTGTCCGTGGTGATAGCCTGAATTTCACAGTGATGTAAAAATGGTGGTGGAAGCGTTAAAGATATAAGGTGGAAACCATAATACCAGCAAGACAAATACAACTGTATTTCACTGATACACAGGATTCTACCGCTGGAGCCCTGGCATGCAGACAGAGAAGCTTCCTTACGGCATCGCCAGCAACAACGAGGACAAGAAAGTGGCCATCATCATTGACGGTAACTTACATTTTCAGTCACAATGTTTTTCTAATTGTTTCTAGTTGATGGAATTTTGCTAAATGGGTTGCACTGCAAGCAGATTTTGGGTGCACTTTAAATGGGGAAAAAGGTCTTCAGTGGCTGTTCTGTTTTCTCTTGCAGGCACAGATAACTTGTGTGAGCTGATAGCATTTGACATCTTGCACCCTGTTTCTACACTGCGGGATTATCTTCGCTTGGTGAGTTTGCCCGTCAAAGGTTCAGGGAAAGAAAACATGAGCTACTGAGAAAAAAACGCAGAGTGGTTTGTTTTGTTCTTTGGGTTTTTTTTGTTGTTGTTGTTGTTTTCAGGTTTGTCTGTAATTAAGTGACAATTGCTGACTTCCATATCTTTATACCAAGGCAGCCAACTGAATACAGGCAAAGACACTTACTGTTAGTATTACATGTACATGAGTTTCTGAGTATGATACATCAGTTGTCATGAAATTTTGGCAATACTTTATTTTGAGAATGACACAGAAGAATCATACAGAAAGTGTCCTCTTGAGCTATTTTCAAACTTGCGTTACACCCAAATTTCATGATGAAGTTGATCATGATATTGAAATCATCGTCAAAGTACATGTAATAGACTTTCTGTCCTTTTCATCACGGTTTCCAGCTGTCCCAGTACAAAAGCGTGGTGTTTCACGGCCCCATCAACAGTGGCAAGTCCTACCTGACTCACACCGCCTGGCACAGTGTCTGGCTGTGAGTATCGTATGTTTTGTGCAGTTTCGCAGTCTCTGTGTACAGTTGTCACAGTGACTGAGTCAGGACTTGGCAGTATCAGCTCAGCTAGCTTGTCATAAACAAGAAGCAAGTACACGTACTCAAGGGCTTTCTGCATTCTGCTGCTCGAACTGCTTGCTTTTATGTGGTTTTTGTTTGTTTGTTTTCTCTAAGGTTGGCAATATATGTTGTCATTGTTTCTCTACAGAATCAGGAAAAAAGTGAAGGACGAAAACCAGCAGTCTACCAAAAAGCCTTGACCAGCAAAATGACTTACGATGATCTGCTGCAATTTTTCAAAACAGAAAGGTTGGTTTGTTGTTGTTGTTTTTTTAATTTAAAAAAAAAAAATCCAGTACGTACAGTTTAGTTTGGTTCAGGGTAATGTAGTTCATACCCCAAGGCATGCCCTCCCCTAACTGCTGTCCTCCTCTGACAGTCCCACCCAACCCCCACCACAGCAGTACAACAAGTGATGTTTTTTTTCTTCTCTTTCTTTTGTTTTTGTATCATACACTTATGCTTTAAAGGTTAAATCAATCACTGCAGTATTCCTAAATTTGAATGTCGCAAGAGTTGTACCAGTGAGGGAATTTCCATTTCAGCCTTTACCAGCCCCATACATAGGGTGGTTGGTGATTTAGTGGTTAAGACTTTGTCACCAGTGCAAGAGGTCAGGTGCGAGTCCCACACAGGACAAAGAATTTTTCTTTCTTGTATATGGCACCGGTTCATTCAAGCCAATTGTCAGGGGTTCTCTCCGGGTACTCCAGCTCCCCCCCCCCCCCAACCCCCCCACCCCCATTTCAGCCCAAAACTAAATGCAATTCTGAATCCGAAACTTTCATGGCTGAGCTGACTCTTTGCACCACGTTAGTGTAATGTGTTCATGTCCAGTGTTGAGAAGATGTGTGTGATTCACATTAGCGTGCATGTTGGGTTCAGTTCTGGCACTTTGAGCCAATTCATGAAACTGGGTAAAGCGCCTAAACAATACGCATTTATTATTATTATTATTATTATGTGGGGGATGATGTAGGCATATTCACAGTCATCTGGACTGGTCTAAGCACCATGGACTTTCCTAGATGGTGTCAGTCTATATGTAATGAAAACAGAGATCACGGTACAAATGATCTGGTGTTTCGTATGTTAAGGAGGCTAGGCTTTGCATTTGCTGATGCATTTGCTTTTGCACTTTGCCTATTTCAGGTGCTTGCTGCGTACGGACCAGACGTCTCCTGTCTCTCCCATTGTGCTGCTGGAGGACCTGGAGAATGTTAATGTGGCCCCCCTGTTCCGGCCCTTTGTTGGATCGCTTGGCCTACCGCGGCAGTCAGCACACGTTCAAGCTCTCAGGTGCAGTTGCACGTTTTGAGGCATGATCTGTGTCTTTCGCTGTCATGCTGCAGTATACAAGAGAAGACTCTACTCTCTTCTCTTCGATAGTTACGTCGTCGTTGGTTTTGTCCTGGTTTTAATAATAATAGTGGAGATTTTTAAACGCGCCTAACCCAAGGGCTGGCTCTAGGCGCTTTACAATATGAAGGGGGGGGGGGGGGGGTGGGGGGGGGGGGGGGGGGGGGGGGGGGGGGGGGGGGGGGGGGGGGGGGGGGGGGCCAGCAACAACCCGCGAAAGTAAAGACTGATAAAATAAAAAAAACCCGCATTGTCTCCCGGCAGGCAACAGAGACTATGGCAGTAAGAGAGCGGGGACCCCAGCATCCTGCCCAGACACAGGATGTGGGGAGCCCAACCCAAATAAACCATCTTACACACACACACACACACACACACAAACACACACACACACACATAAAGTCTGTGCGTTCGTAACGAGTTTTGAGGGAAAGAAACTGCCACTTAAAAAGCTGTAAGGCTGTTTGCCAAAGGAGTGGATGTTCCTTTTGGCCGTTGGGACTATTTTGGTGATTTTCGCGGCTTCTGATAGTAGGAAAGTGTGACTTTCTTTGGCCCAACACTTTCATACCTGTACTACACGTCGATACGACCAAGTCGCTAAAACTAGCTACCAACCAGCGCTGTCTAGTTTGTGTTCAGTCCGCAACCAAATGATGTCGTCTGCTCAGTACACAGTATGCTTCTTTGTACATAGATCATAAGATCAATAATGGTTCTGGATGAGTGAGTGTGCGTTCTTTGTAAGGCGCCTTGAGCTCCCGCGAGAGGGAGGGCGTCTTTTAAGTACCCATTTTATTATTATTATTATTATTATAATAATAAAATGGGTACTTAAGAGACGCCCTCCCTCTCGCGGGAGCTCAGGGCGCCTTACGATCAACACACACACTCACCCAGAAACACACACAACATGCCTCCACACATACATTTAACTAAAAACACATGATATGCAGCATCATACACGGGCTGCCCCCGGCTTACACCACACACACACACACACACACACACACACATTGTACACCAGCCAGAATCACCACAATGGTTTCAGCTGCTATATAATATTGTGTCCGAAGGGACTGATTCTGATGCACGGGTTAAGCGCATCCGATGAAATATTTTCAACAGCTCTGTCGTATGCCTGACAAACGTATTTAAACTTCAACAGGGTCTGAAGACTCTCTGAATCTGATGATTTCCTAGGACGGGAAATTGTTTTAGTCATGTTCTTTAAGCGTTCCATCTCTTTCCTTTGAAGCACACTACTGCACACTACCCTTTGACCTCCCTATCAAACTTGGAGTAAAAATGCGTTTACCTGTAGTTTACTGTTGTTTCAGTCCAAGGAGAGGCTAAACACGGTGAAAGTGAGCACTTTTTTAAAACCCCGCAATTGTATGCACACATTTGCAGATGATAAAGATGAGGCAGACCAGTTCTACTACATTCCAGAGAATTTCTACATCCTCGCCACTTTGAATCGTACTAGGTGAGTATTTCATCTGGATTTGGTTGTGTTGTAGATTCTGGTACAGTGGAAACTTTCTGGTTCGAAACCAGTTTTCCTAACAGCTTTCAAAACAGAGGGCCACTTTGACCCGTCTGTCAAATTCAGAGGGTCATTTTTTTAAAAGCAAAGGGTCAGACCCAAGTACGAAAATCTTGGTTCGACTGGACCTATTGTTGATTGTCAGAGACGACACGTGTTTTATGAATAGCAAAACCCAGCAATGGGGCACATAATTCTATGTTGTTGCTTCCAGTTCCAGTGACCATCTGAGGTGTGTTCTTTTACTTTCGGTTTTCAAGTGTTGAAAACTGTGTGTCACAATGACGTACAGCCCCCCCCCAGATCTCTGCGTCAGATTCCGAAATCTCTGCGTAAATGACGCACATATGTGCGTAATAAGGAACACTGCAAACCTGTGTGATGATTGAGAAAATTGCGAGCTTAGTGTTCTTGTTATAATATCTTTTCAGGTTCACAGGCACAGATCTGCACGTCCAGCAGCGATTCCGCTGGGTTCAGTTCCGACATGACACAGAGCCGCTCCGCAACCTCCTCTCCCGACATTTCTTGCGGCGGCTTTGTCACATCGGGGATGGAAAACTCCCTGCTCCTGATGACCCGTTGTTGAAAGCGACTGAATGGATCATCTGCATATGGCAGCGACTGAATGACAGCCTGGGTAAGCTGGGTCTGCCAGATGTGGCGCTGGGGCCGTGTTGCTTCTTCAAATGTCCAGTAGAGAAAAGGAGTCCTCAACTGATACTGCAGTAAGTGTCATCTGTATTCATTTGTCAGTTTGTTTGCTTGCTTGTTTGTTTTTTATTTTTTTATTTTTATTTTTTTGTTACATTGGGTTTACTTGGTTCTTTTCTTTTTGTTGATGTTGGTTTATATGTTGTTTTTTAGGGGTGGGGAGTGGGTCGTGGTGTTACGGCTGGGTTTGTTTTGGGGTGTTTGTTCTGTGTGTGTGTGTGTGTGTGTGTGTGTGTGTGTGTGTGTGTGTACGTACGTGTGTGTGTGTGTGTGTGTACGTGTGTGTGTGTGTGTGTGGTTGGCTTTGGTTTTGGGGGGTTGGTTGTCACTTGCATGCAGAAACAGTTCAGACAGACAGACAGAGTGTATTATTTTTTTAGGCCTTGGCCTATAATCAACACGTCTCACAAGTTGTTGTACATGTACATACATAGATGAAATGATACAAAAATGAATGAATTTAACACTTCATCAAAACATTGCAAGAAACCATGCGAGAAAAGGATCCAGTTGTGCTGGGGTAAAAAAAAAATTGCCTGGAAATGTCAGAAATTTTTTGAATTGACACAAAAGGACCCTGTCATATGGATATGATTGTTCATGGATACATGTACATGTATCATCTTCTATTGCAGATGGGTGCAGGACCTGTGGAACACTACAATCGCCAGCCAAGTGCGGGAGGCTGTGAAGAAAGGCACAGGAAGCGACGCCCAGTCCCAGGGGCAGCAGAAAGTGGCAAACACAGCCCTCTACGTACTCATGCAACGGTCCATCGTACTGAGCTGCCCTCTCTCTGGTGCTGGTGAGTCACTGTCTTCACCATCTACACTGTTTGCAAACCATCAACGTGGATGTTGAAATACACGCTTTGTCCTTCCACCAGTATACAGGCACATCATCATGAACAGCATACATTCATGTAGCAGGTATCAGAACTGTGGTACTGCATTTTTTTTTTTTTTTTTTTTTTGGGGGGGGGGGGGGAATTATGTTTTCCACAGAAAAAAAAACTTTTAAATGGTTCAGTTTAAAGGGCCTAGTTTTCTGAAACACCTGACCTTTTTCATGCTTGTTAGCTTTGGATACTCCTTCATATTGCCCATTTTGAGTGTGGCCCTAGGCCTCAGGCCAGTATAATGTAACATTATTTATTTTGTTAATTCTTAGTGTGTTGTTCATCATTTTATGTGTATGTGTGCGTGTTATGATTATACTGTATATATTGCGTACTCGGGGTCACCTCACCGTGACAACTATGTAGTTATGAAGACTGTTACTACTGACTGTCTCCTTTCTTTACTTAGTGGCGTCCGATTAGGGGAATGGAAACAACTGTTCAAAGAGAATTCATTTGTGCGATGTCAAATCAGCCCAAGATACAACCAAGTGACGTCAGAGATGTGATGTGACGTACACACCGCGTCTCCTCTATTTTCAAGAGTCAACCCAATAATACACACACACACACACACACACACACACACACACACACACCGATATAAACACACACACACACACACACACACACACACACACACACACACACACACACACAGCGCGTACAATTAATAACTCGTAAGAAACTGCAGATGTTCCAAACTGGTTTTACTTCGGTTCTCAATCATCGGCCGGGGTAACACTGCTCTTATGTGGATCGTTCAGCTGATTATTTTCAATTGCTTGATGTTCAGTCAGACGATACACACATTTATACATTCACACACACACACACACACACACACACACACACACACACACACACACACACACACACACACACACACACCGATATAAACACACACATACACGCACACCGATATAAACACACACACACATACACACACATTCACACATACCAATACTAGTAAACGCCTTTGAGCTAGTGTCCATGTTTGAACACAAACATCTCCCTCGTGTCCTGAGCGTTTATTAGTTGTGTGATGCTAAACACGACCAGAAACAGACCAGAACGATCTGTGAGCCTAAAGTAAACAATGTTAACACGAGGGCCTTTAAATCGCCACGCCGATCCAGCCACCATCGTCCAACCCGCCCACATAATAGCGACCGTCACCAGCGTGTCAGTTCACAGACGGGGTTAGTGATAATCATATAATTGCAGAACTATACTTGCGATTGCTGTGCCTGTCACTGGCACATAAAAGTCGTCCCTTCACATTCAGCTATCGCTGCTGTCGGGAAAAACACAGACATGACATCACTCTTGATATTATACGGTAAAAGTTTACGTATTATTGTCCATGCTGAGTATGGTGTTTTGTTATATTTTGTTGTGTTGGTAGTGGTGGTGGTGGTGGTGTGTGTGCGGGGTATTGTCAGGGATTGTGCCGTGGGCGGTCGGCGGTGCTGTCGGCAAGGTGTGAATCCGCGCAGACAAAGCCAGGGGTGGTCACCAGCAAGAGAGGCGGGTGGTCGTTTTGCCAGCAAAGTACATGTAGCGGTCTTAAGTCGCGTACTGCAGTTGGTCGGTCGTTGGAGATGCAATAAAGAAGAAAAACCGTCCGTGCCGGGCAAAAACGGTCGTGAACGAAAAACGGTCGCTCAGTCAAGTGGTCGCTTAGTCAAGTTTCTACTGTATCATCTGACATTATTTAGTTAATTATTTAATTTTAATGTGCTCTTATATCTTTTATAATATTTTGTCATAATGAGTTATTGAAGATGAATTTCCCCTCGAGGGATAAATAAAGTGTTTTGAGTTGTCTTGACTTGACAGTTTTAGGGGGGGGAGGTCCCCCTTAGGCAGTTCTGATACCTGAAACGCTATTGAAATTGCTCTAGCGGTTTGGAAATGAACTTTTACCTACACCCCTTTCTTTCAGAAAAAGAGGCATATCTTCAAGGCTTCTCAGGCAGCAATGAGCTCGACCTGCCGTTCAAAACTGACAGCCGCGGGTCTCCAACAAGTGTCGTGTCTCAGTTTGCCAGTCGTCGGGCGAAGTCAGCTCAGTATTCCTCAGCTACAAAAGATGGAGAAGGGTCTACCTCACCTGTGTCCTCTTCGTTGACATCATCATTGTCGTCGCAGAGCGTCAGGAATAATGGTCAGACTTCCCATCTAAGTCCGACAACCAGAGGCAGAAATAAAATGAGGTATGCAGGCTGTTGTGCAGTGAGTTGTTTGTTGTTGTTGTTGTTGTTTTGTCGTTTTTTCAACTGTATCCCAAAAAGAAAACAAGGAGAACAGGCATGCTGTCATAATTTAATTGTCTCTATCCTTTATCATTTCTACTCAGACGTGATGTGTGTGTGTGTCTGCTCTTTTACTCTTTTTTAGTTGTTTCAGTTTACGTGTGTACATTGAGTGAATGGGTTTTTTTTAACTTCGGTTTTAGAATGTAAGGCGCCTAGAGCTCGTTCCCCGGGGATAGGCGCCCTACAAATATTACTATTATAATATATATATATATATATATTATTACAAATATTATTACTATTATTATTATAATTTGATTGCCTTGAGTTAGCTTGAGTTTTTTAATTGTAGCAAGGATGTATAACATCGTTTATTCCTTCAAATACATTCCCCGATGGTGTTGCTATAGAAACTAGTTTTGCTACGCTAACATCAGCCTATTTTCCAACTTACCAGTTGACAGGAGTTACCTTGAATTTTTTTTTTAATTGTGGCAAGGATGTACATCATGTTTCTACGATAGTATTGTTTGAGTTTGTTGTCCATTGGTAGCTCCTGTTTTGAGAAGTGAGTTACTCACTAAACAGTTTGTTAATCGCCATGAGGCGTTGATGCTTATCTTCTGCTTTTCTCTATTGTGCTTTCCCAAGCCATAGAAACCAGTCACAAACTGTTCTTTCATTTCAGCCAAGAGAAAGGGAGGCCCTTTGAACTGTTCACTGGATCTAACATCAAGCGACGCAGCCTGTCTGAATCCAGCGTCAACAAGGCATCACAGCAGCTGGACGAACTCGAACAACAGGAAGCAGAACGAAGGCAGTTTCTGCAAGGTCAGGGTCAGACCATCGAATTTGGATCAGCAGCATCCCAGCACGCAAAGGTCCCCAAGCTTGAGGTTCGATCCTCCAGGATTTTGTCATTGTCAAAGTCCTTCAAGACGTCTGCTGGTGGTGGTGGTGTGAGTTTTGGTGGCGCTGGTGTCATCGGAGACAGTAAGATTGGGAGAGTGAGTCCGCTGCAGATTCCTGGACGCTTGTCAACAGGCAGCCCCCACCACCACCACCACCACCACCACCATCACCATCACCACCACCACAAAAAGTCAAGGTCTTCTGAAGATATCTCCCCGAGCGGCCTTTACGCAGGCGGAAAGTTGCCTTCTCCAAATCCGTTTTCGTTCTCCCTTAGCACGCCCAAGTCCACTCTGACTTCATTTAAGTTTTTTGACAAGTCCCCTCCCCCTTCTTCATCCACATCACCGTCATCACCCTCATCACCGCTCACGACCACTTCCATCATCACACCCTCACCAGTCATCAGGAGGGAGGATGTGTCACACGCAGTGACATCAGACTCCGCACAGCCACAGTCCGGGAACTCTCCGCTCAACGAGTTAGCTTTGAACCGATCTGTTGCCGTTTCCAAGGAAACGGTAAATGGCGGTGTGAAGAAATCGCACCAAGGGAATGGTGTTGTGCAAAAAGGAAGGACCACAACAGGCTATTCCAAGTCTTGAATGTGTGAAATCTTCGCAGACTCATCATTTTAGTGTTGTGCAGTTAAATGCATTTTCTTGACAGATGGCAGAAGCAGAGGTGCGTTCAGTTAGTGTTGCCCCTAAATAACGCTTACAAATAGGAGGGGCTGAGTTATCACTGGCTGGCTCACGAGTTCGGTAGCCTCTAGCTTCGGAAAGCTAGCACCCCTCAGAGACAGTGTTCCTTATTATTCAGATACGTGCGTCGTCTACACAGAGATTTCAAAATCTGAAGCAGAGATTTTTAGGCTGTACGGCATTGATATGACACAAAATGACCCTCTGAATTGGACAGATAGGGTCGAAGTGACTCAGTTTGGAAAGCTGCAAGGAACACTGAGAGATCCAACCTTTCTGCGTAGGGGCTGGCGTTTTTCAGGTAGGGGCTGCGTTAACTGAACACACCTCAGGGGTAGCCCCCTTGCATGCCAGTGTCTAGCAGTGTAGGCATCTCAGGATGTGAGTTTCAAGTCATTTACAAAGGAGGGCGGCAGGGATACAGCGCTGCAGAACAATGGCATACTGACTGCATATACTCTGTTGAATCATCCGTGAAACTGTTGCCTCCTTTTGGAATAACTTTGCTTTTATTTCCAGGGTTGATTATCTTTTAGCATTTATGCTGGACACTAATAGTTGTCAGTTGATAAGCCATATATACTCAAGGGGTTAAAATATGTACATGGCACAGCCCTTCTTTGTGTGTAAAATCTTTCCAGCAAGTGTCCGCATGGGCTGAGTATGTGTTTATTTTCATCAAAGAGCTAGATTCACATACATGTGCATAAGCCTATTTCGGAAGATAAGTGTCGACATGAAGGTCGTTATTGGTTATGTAAATTTGCCTGCATATGAAGAACAACATGCTAACACACAGCTGAACTCAACGCAGACTTCTGTGTAAGTCTTAGAGAATTAATCACTTTTTTGCTTCTTTTTTCTTTTTTTTTCTTTTTTAAGATGGCACTTTTTAAAAATAAAATTCATGAGTTTGCTGCACCGACCATGTGAATTTTAAATGAGTGTTCATCCATTATTGACAACAAAAACATCGATTAGATTGTGGAAATTCGATCTCTCTCATTTCCTGTGATACTATACTCGACTGACTCGAAAATGATTTAATGTATGCTTTCTGGATTGTCGTACAAATGCAGATTTGCCATAATATGGTACACACAGGGGTTGCTCTGTGTTGAAAGTTATCAGCAGAAAAGTTTGTTTACTTTCAGTTTCCTTGTTTGTGATTAACACTGTTTATGAACATGCACAAATTTCCGTTGTGAGTGCGAGTATTTTAACCTGGAAAGTTTTGTATCGTCGTTCACTGGGAAAGTTTCAGCACCATGATTCTCATGACTGAACACAACTCGCATTGTTTTTAAAAATCGTCTTTGGGTAAATTTCAACAGAATTAATCATGTAACATTAATGCACAAACACTGGCTCACTGACCCCAGACATGGTAATGTGATTAAATTGTATGAGTACCAATTCATTAAGGGACATGAAGCACTGGTAGTGGTAACTATGATTTTACTCTGTGTGTTTGTGTGTGTGTGTGTGCGCGTGCGTGCATGCATGTACGTGCATGTGTGTCTCTGTGTGTGTGTGTGTGTGTGTGTGTGTGTGTGTGTGTGTGTGTGTGTGTGTGTGTGTGTGTGTGTGTGTGTTCTTGCTGTTCCCATGCATTTTGGAATGTTTCCATCATTTTCAATGGCTGTAAAGTTGCATTAATGTTTTCTTTATTGTTGGTTTCGCATTTACCTCAGATTGTGAAAGGAGAGAAACTTATTTTACTCTTACCCGGTATCGGTAATTCACCTGCTTCGTACTTTGTGAATGTGAATAATTTTGCCATATATTTCAAATATGTACTGGTAGCCACCACACAGTAATTTCATATTTTTCAGTCAGCAGAGTTCATTTCATCTGTTGAAGTAAGCATTTAAATTGTTATCTCATCCTACATTACATGCTTGAATGTTACATGTGACCCCCCCTCCCCACCCTGTCTCCCCCTCAGTTTATTGGATCGAGCTGACTTTTTGGTGATAGTGCATTTACTTCAGTACATTTTGTTTATGGGTTTGTTTTTTTCTAGCAGCTGTTGTAAAGATAGTTTCCGTCCATTGTGATAAATGCAGTCCTTTTATTGCAGACTACACACGTCTTCAAAACTTACAAGTACGAGTAATGAAGCAGAGTTTCATTGACAGCTCCACTACTGTTTCAGTGTTTGCAATAGGTACCCGGTATGTCATTTCTTGTGAATAGTTTTTGAGGACTGAATATGATGAGTGCGGAGTTTTTATTGGTTCATATACACGATTATTTGTATCAGGATCTATCGTACGATTGACTCAGGAGAGCAAAGCGTCAGCAGAATGACATGACGTGGACTTACCATGGCTGTTCACTGTGGTAAAACAAGAGATTCGTTTGACGTGGCTGTCAAAGATACGTGTAACAAGTAGGAAATCTGTGTATGTCTTAATCACCTTTTGCATACTCCAGGGTTGTGTTCACCGTACCGGTATCAACTGCAACTGCACAAAAATAAGGGGTTGGGGTTTAAAGCAAAACACTGTGAAGGTGAAATGGATGTATTGATGCTTTCACTAAAACGTTTCAGCATTTCAGTGTACCAGGACTAAAATATTCAAACTGTCACTGAAAGGATTTTTTTTTCTTTTTTTTTTTTCTTTTTCTTTTTTTCTCTCTTTTTAATCAGATCAGTTTAATCAATCATCAGAAAGAAGCATCTCTTTCTAGTCAGTTTTTAAAAGGCAGTGAATGGAGACTTTCTGATTTCTGTTGTTGTTGTTGTTGTGTTTTGGTTTGGTTTTGGTTTTCTTCTGTTTTGATTTTTGGTTCAGCCGTTCTTATCATTTTTGTGCACAAAATGTCTGAAAACAGCCACCACTGTCACACTCCATTGTCATTTTTGTGATACAAAAGTTTCAGAACCTCAACTCAAGGACTGTGTCGCAAACCACTGTATGGTTTCTGCACAGCTCATAAAGAGAATTGTGCGCCGATTATGCTTGCAAGCGTATGTTGTGTTGAGAGTTGTAGCTTTCCCTGTTCCCACACAAATGGGCAACAAAGTGTTCATTGTCTGTAGCACACTAAGTTAACATAGTCTTGCCTCTTGATGCTTTATCCTTGCCAGAAAGAAGATGCTGGCCCATCTAGTAATCGGCTTTGTTTAGGAGTCTTTTCGATTTTAGAGTTGGCTTTTGCTGTACCATGAATATAATTTCTCTTTATGCTTTTTTTTTTTTTTCTCTTTTTGTTTTTTAGTTTACAGTGTTGTGAACCCTTAAAGGAACTCTCTTGAGTTTTAGAAACAAAAGTTTGACAACATCCCTTTTGTTTTGCATCTTCTGCAGCAAATTAGTGCCATGTTACTGCAGTTTTGCCATTGAAGTCATGGTGACCACAACTTCCTGAACTCTGGTCTGTACAGACACTTTTGCCAGGAATTTTTATTGAACATCATGATGAGTATGATGATGCTATTGAGGTCCACATGGTTTGAGACTGCGTGACAGGGCCACATTTCACACTTCTTGTGGTATATCCTGGTGTTAACCAGGCCCGGGAAGTACAGCGTCTGCAGTGCCAGCTCTGTAATCATCCACATCGTGAGATGTGTCATAACAAGGGAAGCATCCCTAGTGTCGCACCTGTGGAGTGGGTAAGTGTTGGCTGTGTGGCAACAGCCTTCCCATTGAACCCATAGTATGCCCGCTCTGGGTAGGAGCCGACTCAGGGAGGAAAAATCATGCTTGCCTTAGCTGCGATTTGAACCCGAGTCTCCTGCTCCGTGGTGCTAACCACAACATTACAGGGCCAGTTTGTACCCACATTTTAGGACAAGGCACAGTAAACTTTAAAAAAAAAAATATTTGTGTAAATTCCTAAAAGATCCTTCGGGAGGAGTCAAAACATTGTGAAAATTTACATTGCTTGTTGCTGCCATAAACCCCATCCGTGTATTTATATTTTATAGATCTGCTAGTGTTTTTTATAGATCTGCTAGTGTTACATTTACAGTTTGTTTTGCTTTCTGTGGTTATACTTTGACCTTTTGTGTTTTACAGCCTTTTTCTACATGCTGTAGGTTGTGGAACAGTAGTTTTACATGTGACATATTTTACCATTGTGGTCATAGATTTTTTTGGATTATTACATTTATACTCGGTGTACGTGTATATGTGTAGCCCAATGACTTTGATGTATATGTATCTTTTCAGTATGTATCTGGTCATGAATTTGCAGAGGAAGGAAGAATATCACCTGTAGAGAGGAAAACAGAATTTATTCAAGCACATGGAAAGAGCAAGATGGAAATGTGTATGAAGAGAGAGAGAGAGCGTGTGTATGCTCCTTAGTTTTCTTCTCTATAATGTATTGTTCTCATGTGGTGTTTGGTTGCTGTTGTTTTGTTCTGCGTTTTCTTTTTAGTTTGTTCATTTGTTTTGGAGGGTTTTTAGATGGTTGTTTAGTTGCTGGTTTTTTGTTTTGGTTTTTTTGGGGGGTGTTTAGGGTTTTTTGGGGGTTTTTTTTTTTGTTTTTTGGTTGTTTGGTCTTTGTTTTTGTTGTTTGTTTTATTTTGTTTTTTGTTTTGTTGTTTGTTTTGGGGGTTGTTTTTTTTTTTTTTTTTTTTGGTTTAGGGTTTGGGGGTTTTTTTGGAGGGGGGGGGGGGGGCGCTCCTTTAACCAAGCTTTCGCCATTTTATTTTCTAATGAAGAGATTGTCACTAAAGAGAGGCTCTTCGTCTTGTGGCAGTTAGAGTCTCTGTGTGTGTGTGTGTGTGTGTGTGTGTGTGTGTGTGTGTGTGTGTGTGTGTGTGTGTGTACTTCAGTCAGTACGCCTGTTTCTTTCCCAGTATCTTTGTTGTTATTCACTTTTGTGAGGACATTTTACCCAGAGTTGAGGAAAGAAGGTTCAGTGTAGACTTTATCTTCTTTTTTTTTTCTGTCTGCTGGCAGGGAGTGTATTGGCTGTACGTGTATATTCTTGTTAGGTAGGGACAAGCATTTATTGTATACTCTTGAACTTCTCTTGTGCAGACTGGAGGTTTTCTACAGTATATACATATTGAATTCTTACCCATTACCCTAGAACTGTTTTACCTCTGCCCCTCTCTCTCTCTCTGTCTAAGTGTACCGGTATTTATGTGTGTGCTTGCGAGTATGTGTGCATGTATGTGTGTGTGTGTGTGTGTGTGTGTGTGTGTGTGTGTGTGTGTGTGTGTGTGTGTGTGTGCGTGCTTGACTATGTTTTTGTGTGTGTATTTGTGTAGATGAGTACATTGGTGTGCGCACAAGTTTATGTCTGTTTATTTATTGATAGTACACGTATGTATGAGTGAGCTTATTAGGATAATTATTTCTCGGAACGGATGCTGTATATTTCCCTGTAATTTCCCCCCCCCCCCCCCTTTGCCTACCAGAGGTTGAGGCGTCTTGTGAGAACAATGCCAGCTGAGAGAATCATCTTTGTCTCTCTTTTTTGTATGTGGCGGCTTGTCAGTATTTACCATGAAATAAAACTTTTGTAACAAGTTCCCAGTCTTAAGCCCTATTTTTTCTGTGGTATATATGTTTCTCGCAAATCCTGATAGTGATACATGCATTGGTGCTGGTTTGGATGTTCTTAGAATGTTGATTGTCACATTAACTCATTTCATACCAAGTAAATTTGGGGTTGTGCGCCAGTGGCCATCAGTTAATTTATATCTACATGGATTTAAATATGGCTTAGTGGGAGTGTTGTACTTTGATCATACTCATGTTTGCGCCAGCAAGAACCATCAAAGAACCGTTAATCTTGCCTGTTTTTTGCATACAGGGCCAAAACCGAAATTGAGTTAAAAAGGTGGGATACTTTTTTTTTTTAAAGGTGGGATACTTATGAGGGGTACAAAATGTGTTATTGCCTTTTAAAACACGCACACGCACACACACACACACACCCATATGTGCCTAACACAGATGTCTAGATAAAGTACACACACACACACACACACACACACACGACGTTATCAGCAATATTGTTTAGTGACCGTTTATCAATCACACTTCACTCATTCCAAAAAAAAATAATAATAATAAATAATAAAAATCAAAGAAGTTTAGAAAAAAAGATTAAGAAGAAAGTCACTTGAAAAGCCACGATCATACAGATGTTAGCTAGGGAGTCGTGTGCGTGTGCATATTACATTTGACTTTGAGGACTCGTGTAGAGAGGTTCAAGGGCAGGAATTTCACCAGCTATAGTTCACAAAGGACTTCTTATTAACAGTAATTTCCGGAGACAGTGAAGGAGGTTGGGGCGAAGGGGGGAGGAAGAAGGAAGTAAAGGGGTCAGGATTACACAAAGTGTGAGTGTGTGCCTGTGTCATGGGCGAGGGGGTGGAGGGGGCGGTGCATGTCAGTGTGGAGGGGGGGGGGGGGGAGGAAGAAGGAAGTAAAGGGGTCAGGATTACACAAAGTGTGAGTGTGTGCCTGTGTCATGGGCGAGGGGGTGGAGGGGGCGGTGCATGTCAGTGTGGGGGGGGGGGGAGGAAGAAGGAAGTAAAGGGGTCAGGATTACACAAAGTGTGAGTGTGTGCCTGTGTCATGGGCGAGGGGGTGGAGGGGGCGGTGCATGTCAGTGTGGGGGGGGGGGGGAGGAAGAAGGAAGTAAAGGGGTCAGGATTACACAAAGTGTGAGTGTGTGCCTGTGTCATGGGCGAGGGGGGTGGAGGGGGCGGTGCATGTCAGTGTGGGGGGGGGGGGAGGAAGAAGGAAGTAAAGGGGTCAGGATTACACAAAGTGTGAGTGTGTGCCTGTGTCATGGGCGAGGGGGTGGAGGGGGCGGTGCATGTCAGTGTGGCTAATCGAACGTCAAAATCAGTAGAACGTGCGCGTGTCAGTGTGTGTGGGTGGGATATGCACGCGTTTGTGGGTAGGTGAGAGAGAGAAAGAGGTGCAGCCATGTAGTCCTCTGTGTGTGTGTGTGTGTGTGAGTGCTGTGCAAAGGTTCAGCTATTGAAACGGCTGGTTCCTACGTATGTCACAGTGTCATAGTGTGTGGACCGGTGTGTGTGTGTGTGTGCGCGCGCGCGCGCCGGTGTGTGTGTGTGCGCGCGCGTGCGTGCCGGCGTGCGTGAATGTATGTGTGTGCGTGCGTGCGTGCATGCGTGCGTGCGTGCATGCGGGTGTGACTGACTGCGGGTGTGACTGACTGCGTGTGCGTGCGTGCACACGTATGTGTGTGTGTGTGCGTGCGTGTGTCTGTGTGTTTCAGTATGTGTGTGTGTATGGGTGTGTGTGTTTCAGTTTGTGTGTGTGTCTGTCTGTCTGTCTGTCTGTCTGTGTGTGTGTGTGTGTGTGTGTGTGTGTGTGTGTGTGTGTGTGTGTGTGTGTGTGCCTGCGCCCGTGAAGCAGAACGAGAAGGAGCGGCAGAGAGCATGCCTGTCGCAAACTTGTAATCACCGAAACGTCCTGTGTCCTCACTCACTCACTTGTTCGGCTTCCGCGTCAGTCAAGTTAATTTGATTTATTAGTGTGGATGGACGGTAGGTCACTCCCACACATCAACGTTAGCTAGCTGTCTGTAGCTAGCTTGTCTGTGACACTAACGCGCGTTCGTACTGTATTTCGCACACACACGACATGTATGCCACACTAATATGCGTACATAGCTGTACTTTGACCCAGTCAGAGTAATTTGCATAGAGTTGTGCGTGTGTTGTAGCGGGAGAAGTGTAATTAAGCCGGGCTGAAAATCAGCAGGAAGTTTTTATATCGCCTTGGAAAGTCACGTCTCTCGGGGGTTTTGGGGGGTTTATTGTCGTCTCACTGAAGGATCTGGAGCTGTGTGAGAGTGTGTGTGAGGATTCAGCTCAGCATATAAGGTAAGTCGGTACAGGGAAGTCGGACTGAAACAATATATTTATATTGGTGTAAGTGCACCAGAAAAAAGTACAACAAAAACAACAAGATGGCCACTGACCAGCCCAATATGTTGTTTCCATTTAATCACCTGCTGTCGTCACGGTCGTTCTTTTGTAATGCCATGTATTCGGGAGGACACACACACACACACACACACACACACACACACACACACACACACACACACACACACACACACACACTACACTCTCTCTCTCTCTCTCTCTCTCTCTCTCTCTCTGAATAGAAACAACTGACCGGGCTTGTCAGACCAATCTCGGTTTTGGAAGAGAGACGTCAAGTTGTTTTCTTTGAAATCTATGACGTTTTCCTCATTGGGATGACGCATAATACATTTGACGTAATAACTTTGACTCGGATACAATTCTTGCAATGAAAGCAGCCCCATGAAAATTGAAGTGTTGCTGCTGCGCAGTGTAAAGATCGAATTTATACCGGCTCAATGTGTTTAACAGACAAGTCTGCGCGGCGAACGTTTTTTCACTATGTGTTATGTCTGCTGCGCGCGCGCGCACACAGACACACACAGACATACGCGCGCGCGCACGCACGCACGCAGACTTGCGCGAGCCGCGTTTGTGCATGTGCTCCATTGAGACCTATGTGGTGTTCTCTCACTCTACTATGCTATTGAGTGAGAGTCAGTGGGAAAAACAAAGCTCACTACATCAATGAAACTCCCGCTTTCCCCGTCTACAAATAGAGAACTTCCGAAAAGTGACGACACACCCCCACGTCAATCAAACATGACGTCGGCAAACTGACGCTGATACAGTTTTGCGTCAGTGCGCGTGTGCCTTTTCTGCGATGTTTGTGAGGCGTGTGGCTTGTGTAAAGTAAATGTGCTTCGAGTACAAATTTTCGAGTCAACTGACGACAACGGCTGCAGTGAATTTTTCTAATTTTTTTGTATATTTTTTATGGCACCCCAGACTCATTATCTATGTATAGTAGGAGCGATTTTGAGATCTAAAGTGTGTTCACCAGCACTTTCATCAGGTACGGCTTACGCCAAAAGTATAAAAGCGACAACCTCCAAAATTCACTCAGTTGAGAGTCCGTACTCACGCTATCTATGTCCCAAAAATGGAGTGGTTTAGGTAAATATTACGCCTTTAAACGCCAGAAAGCCACTTTTTTTGAAAAGGGCGATAACTCGCAAATCATGTGTGCAATCGTACCTGGATCGGGCCTTCTATTCAACAATCTTGATTCATTTAGAAACCCCAAATTTGAAATCGATCGGTTCAGTATTTTCGGAGAAATAGGCATCTGAACTGGGTTCACATGCAATGTCAACTCAGGCTCGGTTTACATGAAAACTATAAGAGCGACCATTTTCTAGTAGTGACTCTGTTCAGAGTCCGTATTCAAGCTATCTACTGCCAAAAAATTGAGTGATTTAAATAAATATTACGCCTGTACACGAAAGACAACCAACTTGTCTCAAAAGGGCGATAACTCCAAAATCACTTAAGCAATCATCACACGCTTGAATCGTCTAATGTAACATTTTGATAAATTTGGATACCCCAAATTTGAAGCCATTCGGTTAAGTATCTTCGAAGAAACGGGCCCGGACACAATTCACACACACACACACACACACACACACACACACACACACACGCACATCCACACAGACGGCACTCACTGAGGAGGAGAAGTGCGTTCGGAACACCATACGCGTCAGCATCGATGACGCAAGTTTTCTTACGTCATTGTCAGAGTTACACTTGCAAAATCGTCTCTGCGGGAGATCGGCAGTGACGTGCGTTTGTACCACAGATGCTTGCCTATGAACGTGGAAATTTTAGCCCGTCCTATTATGTTGTTTCCATTACTATGGAAACAACATAAAAACAAAACAAAAAAACAGTGGGGGTTGTGGGTGGCTCAGTTGCTGGTTTTCGTTTGAATAGGCAGAGACATATAGAGAGATAGAAACAAAAGGCAGTTTCGGAAATACGCGCGGCTTCGGCACTTCAGTCTGACTTCAACTCCTCCTTAAATGAATGTTAAATCATGCTGTCCAAATGGCCGATTTTACTCCTTCATGTAAGCTACTGGAAAACCGCGTTAATTCGGTGGTTTTGGTTTAGTAGGTCTGAGAAAGTCAGTATTTGAAACTGTAATTTCAGTTTTGGGAAGTGCAGAATCCCGAATTTCGAAATTTGACATTACAAACTTAAAAGCCTATCTCCTACATCAGTATTTTGTTTGTGGCAAAACTACTTGTTTCCCATGCTACTATGTTTCAAAACGCTTAGTGGTGATCTGGAGGCAGATGGAGGGCTTAGAGTAGTGTTATATGAAATTTAAACAGCGACCTGCATGGTTTTTAGGTGGGTAGCAATGGATGTAAGCAGCTGCAAGATCCAGCTTCCAGTCAGTCTTCGCATGTCTCTGAACTGGGTAACTGTGCGTCTGTCTACGGTTCAGGTTTGGCGTTTCACCGATTAAAGCTCATAATCTGCTTTACGCTGATGCTGAACTCCTGAGTAAAATATGTCCACTGTGTCAGCTTGATATTGAAGACGAGTTACATTTTCTTTTATACTGTCCTAGTCTTTCTGATATCCGTACCCGGTTTATTCCTAGAAAATTTTGGAGCCATCCAAGCAGCTTTCGACTCGCTTTGCTAATGGCCTCAAGCAACTATTATGCAGTTAAGAACCTGGCATTATATATTTTTCTAGCGTTAAGAATAAGACAACAGTTGCTCAGCTGAGCCGAATATCTTTGGGCTCCCCTTGCTTTTGATAAGAGGAGAAGGGGTCCACCAGTGGTGGGGTCCCCCTGCTCTGTCGCAGGACACAATCCTTGGCAGTCAAAACACACACACACACACACACACACACACACACACCTGTCCTTCTCCCCCCCCCCCCCCCTTCTTCACCCCGGCCGTATGGCTCACCCGACTTGGTGGGCCCCCCTTCCTCTCAGCATCTTCCTACGCGCCTGCACAGTACGTGTTAGGGATCAGCATGCAGGCCAGCTCTGGTTTGGGAGGATTTTTCGGGCTGAAGCATGAGCTGAATTGTTGGAGGGGGGGGGGGGTTGTTGTTGTTGTTGCTTTTTTTTTCCTTTTTTTTAGTTCGGTTTTTTTTTTGTTTTGTTTTTTTCAGTTTCAGTGGGATTAGCTGACATCGGTAATTAACAAACATTCATAGGTTTGGGACTTACAAACATACACAGTTATTTCAGTGCATACATCCATCTCTAGATACACTAGGTGAGCTGATTTGTTAGCCGAGAAATGTCCGACGCCGGGTCACAGCCGGGGCCTTTAAATCAGCAACGGTAGGCATAAGGCTTACCAGATTCAAGGCCATGACCTCGCCGCGTGTCACGAGAGAAGATTTGTCACGAAGCACAGACAGACAAGTGGCTGTCTAGTACCAAAGGTCGTCACTGTCATTTTCTTTATCAGGTTAATAATACGTCCTTCAGTCAACGCATCTTGGTGACAAGCGATTGTGGAGAATTACAGTTGTGTCAGTATTGTTTATACGGGACTACGGGGAAAAAGATACGGGATGGGCATTTTCAGTTTACCGCGGATAATGGTGCAGGGTTTTTCCCAGAAGAGTATTGTGTTTGAGGAAAAGTATTATCAGGATGATGTATGCATCTGCGTTCGCGAAACAAAGCTGTTGGTTGGGATGTGTGTGTGTGTGTGTGTGTGTGTGTGTGTGTGTGTGTGTGTGTGGAGAGTGGAGGCACATACCGGGAGAATGGTACACGTACCTTTGGTGCATGCAGCATCCTCTCTCTCTCTCTCTCTCTCTCTCTCTCAGTCTCTGTTTGAGGGGAGAGGGAAGTTGGGGGTATCAACAGACAAATGTACTCTCTTGTTTGTTGTTCTAGTAACGTAGTTTTAGAATTTATAGGCGTTGCTTGCATGGTTGTTTGATTGTATGTTGTTGTAGTTGTTTGTTGTTGTAGTTGTTTGTTGTTGTAGTTTGTTGTTGTAGTTGTTTGTTGTTGTTGTTTTGTTTTGTTGATGTGTTTTGTCAGTTTTGTTTTTTGTGTTTTAGTTTTTGTTTGCTTGTTTGTTGTTGTAGTTTGTTGTTGTTTTGTTTTGTTTTTGGTGTTTGTTTTTTTGGGTATTTTGTTTGTTTGTTTGTTTTGTTTTGGTTTTTTTTTTTGGGGGGGGGGTGTTGCGAGGACAAAATGGAAGACAAGTGTTTTTGTCTACCTGCTTTCGTCCTCGGGAAATAATAAAATCAGTCTGTCTCTCCCCTACTTTCCGTCTTGACTGTAGGGTGAACAGTGTTCACGATCAAGTAAACATCTTCCTGAAAAGTCTCCTGCATAATTAACTGCAAATTACTGTCAAGGACTGTTTTTCTACTGCATTTTTTGCTGATGAGTCGATTGCTGCATGTGATCTAAACAATGCCTGCAAGTCTGGAGACATTCCGCTCAGCGTGTGGTTTGTTTTATACGACCTTTGTTTTTCTCATGGAGAAGAGGAGTCGGTCAAGCGTGACACGACACAGGGTCGTACGTTTAGTTCCGAAGCACTGGGACTTCGATCGTACACATACAGCTGGAATCCGTGCATCATGCCCCATGGACTATTGGAAGTACGTCGTGTGTCACGATTTTCGCGATCTTTCGCCCGTGTTCACTCACCCCAAGATTGTCCGACCGTGCACATTCGTTTTTGTGTTCATTGTTGGCGCGCTGCTGAGATGTGGGGACGTTGAGCCCAACCCTGGGCCACCACCATCGAATGGTAACAACAACAACAACACAAGCGGTATAAGCAGCAACAACAACCAACGACAACAGGAACAAAACGACTGAAGATACAGGTATCACTACAGTGGTGATGTTTGAAAGGGTCATGTCTGAACTGCGAGAAATCAAACAGTATGTGCAGGGGTTTGATGCGAGAATGACTGCTGTCGAGAATTCTGTTCAGGCCAACTCGGACATTATCCATGATTTGAGAGATGAGAATGCAAGTTTGAAAGAAAAAGTAGAGGGTCTTGAGAAAGCTGTTGAGAAACAAGAGATCTACTCCCGTCGCGAAAACTTTAAATTGTATGGCATACCAGAGCAGCCAAGAGAGGACTTTAATGCATGTAAGCAAGCTGTTGTTGATTTGCTGAACACTTGTTCGCAGGACGATTCTTGGCTTGCGGCAGATTTGGTGAGGGCTCACAGAGTTGGCGCGGCCCGTGACGGTGAGTCTCGCAACAGCAACAACCCGAGACCGGTCATCGTGCGCATGGTGAGCTGGGAGGACAAGATGGCCATCGTCAGGAACCGGTCGCTGAGAGCGGAGCTGAGGAGGCGGAACATCAACATTGGCGACGACCTTACCTTGCGACAGTCTCAGCAGCTCCGTGATCTTCGCAGCGAGGGGAAGTCTGGCTTCTTCCGAGGCGCTCGGCTGATCATCACCGAAAACAACAGGTTTGCAGACGACGACACCATGCGGGGTGTTGCAGGCGGCAGCGGTGGGGGAGGGGGCAGTGAGGAGCGAGGCAGTGTTCCAGATCCAGTCCAGCACGCCTCTCCCTCCACGCACCCACACAGAGCTCAGGGGGTTGTCAACGACGGCGTCAGTCGGTCCCCGCGATCATCGCCATCGTCATCGTCTTCATCTCTGAGCGCCGCTGGAGATGTCGCTGTCGGTGATGCTGATGTTAACCACGCATCCACTGCGCAAGGCGTCTCACCTACCTGGATCTCCCCAAGCATGCGTGGTCGTGGTAGAGGTCTTTGTGGTGCTGGCAACCTACAGCGAGATGGGCCTGCAAAGGGAGGAAACCGGCCTGCCACCAGGGCTTCTGTTAGACAGAACGAGCGGAGGCAGGGTCAGACACGTCTCTCATCTTCCTGGTCAGACGCCAGCCACCGGAAATAGGAAGCCGGCCGGTCCACAGCACACAGACGTGAAGTGAGTCGAAATGCAAATTTTGATACTGACAGTAATGTTAGTAATTCTAAATCCGTATGCGACGCGCTGTTTGCGGACGGTACATGTAAATTCCTAAGTTGGAATATTGGTGGACTTGTCTCAAAGCTAGCCGACAACGATTTTTTGGAATATCTTTTTAAGTTTGATTTTATTTGTCTTGTAGAAACGTTTGTTGATTGCGTCACTACTAATGTTTTTCCTCAGCATACTGCATTTTGCTCTCCAGCACAGAAGTTATCATATTTTGGTAGACCCTCTGGCGGCGTCGCAGTTTTTGTTAGAAATAGTATTTTGCCATATGTACAGAAGATCGAAGTTAGTTATGACAACATGGTTGTGCTAAATATTCGAAAAGACGTATTTTGCCTTCATAAGGATATCATACTTGTATGCACATACATACCGCCCGAGGGTTCGCCCTACTATAAAGTAAATGATGTTGATAATGGCATTAATGCTTTGGAGCAATGTCTGGCAGATTTAGCTGCTGACTATGATTCATATGTTCTGCTTTGTGGTGATTTTAATGCCAGAACAGCCAGTGTTTTTTCCGCAGCTTGGTGACGTATGTATAGACCCCTTAAGGAGCTTGCACGATGAGCCAGGCTATAACAGGTCATCTGAAGATGCTAATGTAAATACGTATGGGAATTTGCTTCTCAATGTGTGTTCAATCTTTAATCTTGGTATTTTTAATGGAGTGTTTAATGGCGACTTCAGTGGTTGTTATACATACTTATCTGAATTTGGAAACAGTGTAGTTGATTACTTTCTTGCATCGGAAGATCTGTTTGTGACATTATTGAGCACGTGCAGAATGTTTGTAACTGAGAGAATAGAATCTGACCACATGCCTTTAGAATTTTATTTCAGGTCTCACAGCTCAGCAGCGTTAAACAAGGAAATTGTAAATCTGATTTTGATAACGTAAAGAGCTCTTCTAGGCTCAAGTGGCAAGCTGAACACGTACAGACGTTCCTTGATGCTGTCCATTCGCGTGAAACAGAAGCATGTCTTCAGGAGGCATCCCGTTTAAATTGATACAGATGTGAATCAGGCACTCTGTCTGTTTAATACTTGTCTTCTGTCGTGTGCACAATGCATGGAGAGACGTATAGCTAACAAACCGTCATAAACAGAGAAATACTTGGTTTGATAAAGAATGTAAGACTCTAAGAAGCTAGTCCAACGCCTTCTTCGTAAATTCCGTAAAACACATGACAGTAACTGTGCCCATGATTATCACAAGTCACGTAGAGAATATAAGCATCTTGTTAGACGAAAAAAGAAAGAACACAAGCACAAACAGAGAGATATTTTATTGAACTCTAAAAATCAACAGGAATTCTGGAAAAAATATCAAAAATATAACATTAAAGCCTGCACTATCTAACAGCATCTCTGTTACAAACTGGTTTGAACATTTCAGCAGAGTATTAACAGTAGCTTCTGAAGTTCCAGACGGTATTAGTGATCACATGAACGATGTTGTAAATGACAATGATGCTGATGATGTACTGAACCATGCTATCACTTCAGATGAAATTATACGAGCAATCCGAATGTTGGGAAACAACAAAGCCGCAGGTCCCGACAGAATCATTGGTGAAGTGTTTAAATATTCTGAAGGTGTATTTGTACCTTTTCTGGTGAATTTCTTCAATGCTTTGTTTTCGAATGGAATTTTTCCAGAGCAATGGACAGAGTCAATCATTTTTCCTCTGCACAAAAAGGGTGATGTGAACGACCCGAATAACTACAGAGGTATTTCTTTAATAGACGTCTGCAGCAAAATTTATACTTCAGTAATCAACAGTAGACTACAGAGATGGATTGAACTGCACGATAGTGTTGGTGAGGTACAAGCAGGTTTTAGAGAAGGTCGCTCAACGGTAGACCACATTTTTACTCTTTTTGCAATTGTACAGAAACAACTTGTATCCAATAGAAAATTGTACGTTGCGTTCATTGATTTTGAGAAAGCTTTTGATTCTGTATCTAGAAAGTTACTTTGGCCAATACTTGAACAAAATGGTATAAGAGGGAAACTCCTCAAATGTGTACGCAGCATGTATGAATCTGTTAAAGCCAGAGTTAGAGCTGGAGCTGAACTGACAGACTACATCCAGTGTAATCGTGGCGTGAAGCAGGGGGAAGTGTGTAGTCCTGTTCTTTTCTCATTGTTCATTAATGAGCTTGCCAAGGATATCATATCTAACGGCAAGCATGGTGCCACTCTGTCTCCAGAACTGATAGAATTGTTTATTCTCCTATTTGCTGATGATATTGCGCTCATCTCGGAAACCCCAGTTGGTCTTCAACATCAGATAAATACATTGTATGCGTCTACACAGCGTCTTGAATTGAAAGTTAATATGAATAAAAGCAATGTGATTGTGTTTAGGAAGGGTGGGTATTTGGCGTCTAGAGAAAAATGGTTCTATGGAAAGTCAGAGATGAAAGTTGTCAATACATACAAGTATTTGGGTGTATATTTTTCTACAAAACTGTGTTTCAGCAACGCCTTGGATGATTTGACTACTCGAGCGAAAAAAGCATGTGTTGGCATTTTAAGTACCTTAAACAGACTCGACTGCCATTCTTTTGACACCTTCATTAGATTATTTGATGCCCAGGTGGTACCCATTCTCACTTACGCATCAGAGGTATGGGGTATTAGGAATGAAAATTCAGCTGTTGAAAAAATACATACCTTCGCTTTGAAAAGATACTTAAGAGTAGATCAGCGCACACCAAATGACATGGTATATGGTGAAACTGGCAGGTATCCCTTGAATATTGCATGTTGTCTGTGTAGCATTAAATATTGGTTAAAATTGACAAGAATGGAGCCAACCCGTTTGCCATACAAAGCATATATTATGCTGTTCAATTTAGACTTAAAAGGCAAAAAAACGTGGGCGTCTGATGTTCGCAACTTTTTATCGACTTATGGTTATGGTCATGTCTGGGATAGTCAAGGAGTTGAGCATGTGGATATATTTTTGCGAGATGTTAAACAACGATTGATAGACTGTAAGCTACAGGACTGGCATGATCGTATTTGTAGCAAAGAGCGTTATTCTGTCTATAGAACATTTAAGACTGTCTGTGAACTGGAACCATATGTATCTTACACGTTTTGCAGGCATGTAAAATGTATTCTTACCAAATTCAGACTGGGTGTCTCAGCGATTGCTACTCATAAGAACAGGTATTCATATCCTACTGGTACTACTGTCAAATGTGCAATGTGCCACATGGCGAATGAAGACGAAAAGCATTTTCTGTTGGTTTGTCCAGCGTATGACGATCTAAGAAATCTTTTAATCCCAGCCAAGTATTATAGCACCCCGTCACTGTTTAGAGTGTCATTGTTGCTTGCGTGTAGAAATGAAACGATTGTAAAAAATGTGGCTGTGTACATATACAAAGCGCTCAAAAGGAGAGAAGTTGCACTTGGTTAATTGTGTTGATTCCTGTCATATTGTATCATAGTTATAGTCCAGTAGTAATGCAGTTTCATGTTTGTTACATAGAATCTGAATGTTCATGCTATCAGTGTCACTGTTCACACTCTTGTTGTGGGCCACTGGCCTAAAACAATAAAACATTTGAGTCTTGAGTCTTTCCGTCTTGACTTCATCAGTCAGTGACCGATTCCTGTGTCCTCCCTCCCGCCCCCTCCCTCTCTCCCCAACATTTTTGTTTTGTTTTTCTGTTTTTCTTTTTTGTTTGTTGTTGTTTTGTTGCTGTTGTTGTTGTTTTTGTTGTTGTTTGTTTGGTTTGTTTGGTTTTGTATTTTGTTTTGGATTGTTGTTTTTTTGGTTATTGTTGTTGTGTGTTTTGTTTGTTGGGGTTAACCGGTTATTTTTTTGTTTTTGTTTTTGTATATTTTTTGTTGTTGTTGTTGTTGTTGTTTTGTTTTGTTTTGTTTTGGGGTTTTTTTGCGGGGGGGGGGGGGGGGGTGAAAACCTACAACTTCAGTTTGTCGTCACCAAGTCATCAATGTACCGTAACCTTATTAATTTATTACACTGTCTTTCAGTAAAATGTACGAATGATCTGTCTGAAACTTTTTTTACATTATCGGCAGGGTTCAGAACAATGCCTGGCAAAGTTCTGAAAGCATGTTGGAATCGCCGTGAGTTCGATTCCTGGCTGGGTAGTCAAAAATATGTGACGGGTTTATCCTTGCTGTCCTGTCTTTGTTATTCTTTGTTATCAGTGATCCCTTGCATGTGATGGAAAAGCGGTGAGTGATAGTTGAGCGTTGGACTATCAGTGTTGGGACCAGCGGATCATGAGTTCAATTCCCGGCTGGGAGTCAAAAACATGTGACGGGTTTTTCCTTGCTATCCTGTCCTTGTTATCAGTGATAATATCACCGTCGCACGTGATGGAAAAGACATCATGATTAATCCCTACCGAACCGACCAAACGAAATAAGTATAGATAAATATTTTCTTCGTTGGTAGACCCCCCCCTCCCCCCCCCCCCCCCCAAGAAAAAAAAACAAAAAAAACTCTGCTTCGAAAAGCACTCAATGCGCTTTTGCTCACACACACACACACACACACAACATTCACACGCACACATTTATACACATCAATACAGGCGGTGGAGTTTAAACTTAAAGATTAAAAGCTAGTTTGAAAAAAAAAAATCTCTCTCTATATATGTCAGGACTTTTTCAATCAAAAACCGTGAACGAAACGAAACGAAACTACTAAATTTAAGTATTATCTCATCCGTGCATTTGAAATGAATAGTCTGCATGTTTACAAGATTGCGCAAGGGTAGTCCGATCATCTGACCGTTTTATTATATCGATTTGGCAAAAACCAGAGTAAAGGGATGCCAACTGTCATGTGAGTCACGTGATCTAGTAAACAGGTTAATTCCATATTTGCTAAGCCAACTTATGTTTTGGAACAGTTTCGCTCGTGAGTGGCTCAGTGCCAGCATTACAGACGCTGTCACTGTGCAGGTGTGTAAGTGACGTGATCATAGATAGAAAACAGTTATAATAATAATAATAATAATCGCATTAATATAGGCGCTTTATCCCAAGTATTTGGCTCAAAGCGCCGCGAGCTAAACCCAACACGCACGCTCACGTGAATCACACGCATTCTCTCACACACAGGACATAAACGTATTACAATCACGTGGTGCGAAGGGTCAGCTCAGCTATTGAAATTTCGGAATTTAGATATGCATTTATTTTTCAAACTTGGTGGGCTGAACATTTCCAAAGCAGAGGGGGAGTACCCGGAGAGAACCCCCGACGATCGGCCCGAATGAACGGTGCCACATACGAGTAGGAAAAATTCTTTGCCCCGAGTGGGGCTCGAACCCGTGACCTCTCGCATTGGTGACAAGTCTCTTAACCACTAGACCACAGCTCAGAACGATCAGTGAGGATAAAAACTGGTAGCATTGGCATCTCATTATATCATTTCCATGAAATACCAGATACAAGTATCGACCCGTTGAAGGTGCCAGTCCAAAGTAATTAGCAAATGTGAGTGTTTCATATGATATTACATGCACATACCATAGCAGAGCATCAGAAAGATGCTCCTACTTGATAACAAAAAAATTCCAGATACGTTTGTCGACATGTGATGGTGTCAGTCCAAAGTCATTAGCGAAAGTGACTGTTTCGTGTGATTGTTTTATATTGCATATGCTCACTATTCAAAAGCGTCAGATGGATGCTCTAACATGATTGCGGTTTTGTTTGTTTTTTTTATCTCAGAACAGAACACCTCTGCACATAACATGTTATTCAGCAACTGTTTCTGTATATAACTGCCATTGACCAGTGAACACTCTATCTACCTTGAACACAGTTTCAAGGGTGGGTGGGTGGGTGTTTGGGGGTTTAACGTCCTTTTCCACCACATAGGGTGATATCAAAGACGGGGCAACGATGAAAAAGCCAGCACAAATAGTTGGCCCCAGCCGGGATCGAACTCACGACCCGAGCATTAGAAGTCCAACGCTCTACCACTCGACCACCCCGGCTCCCCGTACAGTGTCAAGCATCGAATAACCAGAGACATACATAGAGAGATAGGAAGCTGCCTCTTGTGGCAGCTTACATCCATTGCTACCCTAGGATCCAGGTCACTATTTACATTTCAAATAACTTGACACAGCTCTAAGCCCTCCACCTGCCTCCAAATGCCACCCCTAAGTGTTTTGGAGCAAAGTATCCAACAATGGGAAACAAGCATTTTTGCCCCAAACAAAATACTGATGTAGGAGATAGACTTTAAAGTTGTAATGTCAAATTTCGAAATTTTGGATTCTGCAATTACAGTTTCAAATACTGACTTACTCAGACCTTCCACTAAACCAAAACCACCCAGTAACGTTTTCAAGTAGCTTACATGAGGGAGTGAAATCGGTCATTCTGACAGCAAAGCGTTGCTTAAGGAGGAGTTTGTCAAAAGTGCCGTAGCCTCGTAATGATAATTCCGAAAGTGCCTTTGTTTCCTATCTTTCTATATATATAATAATAATAATAATAATAATTTAATGATAATTTATTTATATAGCGCTGTAATCTACTTGTAAGGCAGTTTTAAGCGCTAAGACTACAGGTAAAGGGACAGATAAAAGTGAAGGTTCAGGGCCAGGGCAACTGCATGTATGGTACTTAATAAGGAGACGGAGAAAGACGGAGGGAGGTTAGACGGTGCTTTAAGATGAAAACAGGTAGGTTTTTAGATTTGTTTTGAAGGTTTCGAGGGAGGTTGACTGGCGGAGCGAAATAGGCAGAGAATTCCAGGCTTTTGGACCAGCGTAGGAGAAGGCTCAAGAACCAACCGAAGAAAGTTTAGTACGTGGGGTTCTGAATATCAGGGTATCGGATGAAGACCGGAGGGAACGTGCCATATATATATATATATACATGTCTAGGAGCCGGGGTGGCCGAATGGTAGAGCGTTGGACTTCAAATGCTCGGGTCGTGAGTTCGTATCCCGGCTGGGGCCAAATATGTGTGCTGGCTTTTTCATCGTTGCCCCGTCTTTGATATCACCCGTATGTGGTGGAAAAGGACAAACACCCACCCCACCCTCCCTTTCTATATATATCTCTCTCTGGAAAAACGAAACGTTCACATACTGTACAACGTAAAAACACACTACTACAGAACCTCTGCTGTTGGTTCTCAAAACAGTAGAACCGCTTTTTGGAGCCTGTGCCAGTACCAGTACCCTCTTGAACAACTGTCTTCCATTTCTATAAAATCAATCAATGGACGTCATAGGGAGCCGTTGAGAGGGAGAGAGGAAAAAGAATAAAACTGGTTTAATAATTCATTCTCTTGCATGCTAATACGCACTTTCGGCGTGACGTTGCGATACACATGTATTGATTTTTTTTCTGTAGGAATAATCGTATCTATGGAGTCTACCGTTTGCCCTCCGGGGCTGTGAGTGTTGTTGTCGCGTTTGCTAAAACAGAACTGTCCGGAAGAGGGGGTGTGTGTGTGCGTGTGTAGTTACGGAGCAGTTTCCTGGTCTGTGGGGAAGAGCGTAAGGGTTCCATTTTGCGCTAGCTGCTGATTCGGTGCAGGTAAGTTCTAGATCAGGGAAGGGGTGCGTGTCTGCGTATGGGACAGGT
>JACVVK020000457.1:0-50000 GCA_018292915.2 Batillaria attramentaria | reverse complement strand
TCATTACTTCCCAGCCTAAAGATCGAACGGCTTACGACTAAACCGCTTCACCTTGCACAATAGTTATGTCCGCATGCATGCATGCTTATCAACAGTCGCCCCCGTTTCTTTATTGAGTGCACGGAATCGCCGCCTCAATCCAGTGTCAACAGTCCATCGGGCGAGAGAAGACCTGGGCCCGTATGTAGAACTCGAGGTTAATTTAACTCACGGCTACGGGCCTAACCCAGACTAGGCCAAAAGAAACCCCCAAATTAAATATAAAAGGAAGCGAAGAAAGAAGACAAAAATCCTTCTATAACGGCACAGGCAGCCTGGTGGAATGGACCCGCTTCCTGATTTAAAACAAAAAACAACAGAAAATTTCACCCTAGAGCTAGTTTAGTTCGAGGGCAGACTCTAACCCGGGGCTAAACTCCCTAACCCCGACTTTTACATGCGAGCCCAGCTGTATGTAGTCAGTAGCGTCTACATAATTCATAATCACTTTACTGACAGTGTATGCAAATGAGGGCTGGGAAATTGATTACGATCGTACGGTGTGTCCTTGAATTTAGGTCATACATTTCGTCCGCATTTGAAAATGCACACTTTCAACCGAAAACATTGATTTAACTTTAAACACCCTATTATGACAAATTTATATTTGAAACTTTTGTACTGATGCAGGATCATTCGTCATTCTGGCGGCCACTGATCTTGTGAAGTCCCGTGGATCTAGACATCTTCACTCGAATGACGGGTGTCCGATAACACGCTGGAAGGACCCTTGTGCATTGTTCCCCCTTATCTGTGTAACGCGGACAGGAAAAACGATACAGTTGACGAAGGTCAAGTGTTTGTACGTGTTTTTACAGGCGTCGGCCAACATCCGGGACCTGAAATCAAGTTCATGATAAAACTATAGGAAGCTTATTCCATTTGAAGTCGAACTGAAGGCACTTACAAGTGTGTGTCTAAGACTTAGCTGCGGAAGTACGAAAAGAAAAAAAAAAGTCTGCCATAACTTTAGCAACGTTGTATGATTATGAAACCACGGAATAAGTATACCATGCCACCTTGTACCAGGTCAATGTACCAGGCCAAACAGTTGAATGCAGTGACGGTTTCGCCAGTCAAAACATAACATTGATATGGGGCACGTACTAATCGGTTAGTAGTGTCTTCCGCATATCAAAACTGGTACGAGCAGCGCGCAGATCGCCCGTGTTCACCGGCAGCAGGCATGTAATGGCTTCCCGTCTAATCGAGGATTTGGCGTCCCCGATCACTCATGGGTTGCCCGAACTAGACCGACAGGTAGTGGAAAAGGACGCTAAACTCCTAAACACCTACCCACCCCTGTTCACCAGCCGGGTTTAATCTCCCAGCTAAAAATTACAAAACAAAAAAAGGGACAAACTTCATTAGCACATGTACAATTATTAATGGAAATTCAATTTCACGTGTACAGGTACGGATGAAAATTCATCAACACATGTTCTATTACGGATGGAAAAATAATAATGCATTAACACATGTACAGTGATGGATGGAAATTCATTAACACTTGTACAGTTTCGGTAATTTCTTGTGTACAGACAGTGGGAGTAATTGTCCAACCGAAGAAGGGCTGTGTGGCTGCAGTGGCTGCTGGGCAGTGTAGACTGTCAACATGAGGACGGGGTTCGAATCTCTTTGGCTTCGGATGGCCGCGCTGGTCGTTGTGGCTCCACTGATGGTGTTACAGGCGACAGCATCCTGCTACGCGTCTTGTGATTGCTCCAGCGTCACGTGCTCCCTAGAGGTAACCTCAAAATCAACAGCTAGCGCACACACACACACACACACACACACACACACACACACACACACACACACACACACACACACACACACACACACACACACACACACGCACGCACGCACGCACGCACGCACGCACGCACGCACGCACGCAGAGAGCATAGCGACGATACAGACAGAATGTCTTGTAAATGTTGTTGTTGTTGTTGTTGCTTTGTTTTTACCGATTTACTTTCTTTGTGATGTTTCAAGGACGGTACCTCTTGTGACGTAACACTAAACGCAACATGTGGAGGACTCTACGTGTATCAGCTACCAGGTACACACCCTCTCTCTCTCTCTCTCTCTCTGTCTGGTATGCTCGATTTTTTTCTTTCATTGCCCAGCCTCTGACATAATCGTTGGGTGGTGAAAATTGAATTTAGTGGGCCAGATTAACTCCTCTAAAATCGACTTGAAATCCACAAGCTTCCTCTTCTTCTCTGTGTGTGTGTGTGTGTGTGTGTGTGTGTGTGTGTGTGTGTGTGTGTGTGTGTGTGTGTGTGGTGTTGTTGTTGTTGTTGTTGTTGTTGTTGTTGTTGTTGTTGTTGTTGTTGTTGTTGTTGTTGTTGTTGCTGCTGCTGTTGGTGTTGTTGCTGCTTTGCGTTTTGAGTAACACACGGTGTTTCTTTCTGCAGACAATCTATCCGGACCTGGCGGGGCAAAAGATGTGAACGTGACAGTGACGTCCACAGAGGGGCAGCAGCAAACAGTCAACGTTGCTGTGTCTTGGGTGCCGGGTGAAGGTGAGAGCTAGCAAAGTTGCTAAACGTTATCAAGCAAAGTTGCTAAACGGCGACAATATGTCGCGATGATCGACAATGTAGGCAAAAGAGTTCAGATGTCGACGGCTTTGTCATGCGTCATGAGCTCCTCTCCCCCCTGCCCCCAGCTGACCCCCTCTTACTACACACTTATACTTGCACTCTTACTGGACAACAGTTATTGGATCAAGTCAAGATGTTAACACCTGCGTGACTCTTTTGTTGTTGTCATTTTTTTATGAAGTTAAACAGTCAGTGTATATGGTGGACACTCTGTTGATTTCGTGTGTGTGCCTATTGCTTGTTTGCTTTTTAATTTGCTTTCTTTCTTTCTATCTTTCTTTCTTTCTTTCTTTCTTTCTTCCCGTCTTCGTTTATTGCTCGCCTGTTTGTTTGTGTTGTTGTTTTGAAAAAAAAAAAAAGAAGGGTCGGCGTTAAAAAAAAATGTAGATAGGATTGGATAATGGGGGCCAATAACAGGTACTTTTTGTCCGCTAGACGGAAAACAGTTTCTCTAGGAAAACGGCCTGGTTTTCGAAATCACAGCAATACCATGCTTACCTGGCAGCGTCATCTAGCACATGTTATGACACGTGTGTGTGTGTGTGTGTGTGTGTGTGTGTGTGTGTGTGTGTGTGTGTGTGTGTGTGTGTGTGTGTGTGCGTGTGTGCGTGTGTGTTCAGGATCTCCTGTTAATCAGTACGAGGTGACGTTAATGGGATACACATCTGATGGCGCCGAATCCGGCTTCAGAAACTACTACATCGTAACGAACACTACTTCGGCCTCTGAGAAACCGCAGCTGGTAAGCTACTGACCTTTTTCTCGTCGCCCCGTCTTTGATATCACCCTTATGTTGTGGAAGAGGACGTTAAACTCACCTCACGCAGACAGACGTTATTCGTTCGTTTGTTTGTTTTGTTTCTTTGGTTTGTCTGTCTGTTTGTTTGTGCGGTCGATGTCACAAGGGAGTGTTTTGTTTTTGTCCGAACAAACAGCGAGCATGGTGGTGTTTTTTTCCGTACTTCTTGTGTGAAATGCGGCTTCAGCATGCCTTTGCCCTAACATTTCCGGAGCGTGTTTTTTGTTTGTTTGTTTGTTTGTTTGTTTGTTTGTTTGTTTGTTTGTTTGTTTGTTTTAGCTGTTCTCCATATTTGTCCGAACAAGAACGTCTCCCTTGTGTCATGTTTGTTTGTTAGTTTGTTTGTTTGTTTGTTTGTTTGTTTTTAACGTTGCGGACCAAAATATCGAATCAACGAAGAAATCATGTTTCTATGGATTTAAAAAAAATGCATACGTGGACAGCCTTAATTCTAAATCTTCTATTTCAATATCCTGACAGATGTCCATGAGAATGACGTGTTCTTGTCCCAACCCGCTAGTCAGTTTGGCTGGCCTCGAGGTCATAGTAACATCGATAGTAGGCCCGGTGGAAAACTGCGACCGACGACAAACAAAACACTTCACTGGCATCGGTCAAAGTGAGTTTCTCATTTAACAAATACAACGTTATCATGGATATTAGTCTGGTTACCATAAAGACAAAAGGAAACAATAAAATCAGTTGGTTTCAGTGCTCTGTCATGAATTATCATGAATTTTTGAAGGGGTGTGAAAAGGTTTGGATCATCGACGTTGACATTACTTACTTACTGACTTACTTACTTACTTAGGCCCCTGGCTCCAAGTAGAGCATAGGCCATCGACAACCCTTCGCATCGCACTCTGTTCTGGGCTGTTCTTGCCACTCCAGTCCAGTTGGTCCCCTGCTTATATAGCTCTGCCTCAGTGTCCCGGCTCCAGCTGTTGCGAGGCCGTCTCTCTTCCTTTTCCCCTGCGGGTTCCATGTCAGGGCTTGGCGTGTGGTGCTGGATGCTGGCTTCCTGAGGGTGTGTCCAATCCAGCCCCACTTCCACCGCAGGATCTGCTTGGCCAGTGGTTCCTGTCCCGCTCGCTCCCATAGCTCTTCGTTTCTGATCTTCTCTGGCCATCGGATGTTGAATATGCGCCTCAGACAGGTGTTGAGAAATGTCTGGATCTTCTGACGTTGACATTAGTTCACGGTCTAATTGTTTCCACCTCAGATCACTTTTTTTTTTCAAGTTATATTTTAAGAACAAAATATTCATTTTTCAGGTTTCCGGGCTGAAGGGAAGGTCTTTTCGTTGTCATATTATTTGTTTTTATTTATTTACTTAGTTATTGGCACCACTACTTATCCATTTTTTTTTCGGTCAGATGAACCACCAAGCCCAAAGAACGTCACCTACGTGCCATCGCGGACCACCGTCGGTAGGCTTATTGTAGACGGCACCTTCATCATCCCGGTGTCTCACACGGTGACTACTGCCACACTGTCTGACGTGTCCTGTCCCATTGAGAGTCCAGCTGCTGACGTTTCCTGTCCCATAGGGATCGAAATGACTGCTGAACTGACCCTTCAAAACGTCAATGAAACTGACCATATGGTAATAGTGTGTCATCAGTGTGTGTGTGTGTGTGTGTGTGTGTGTGTGTGTGTGTGTGTGTGTGTGTGTGTGTGTGTGTGTGTGTGTGTGTGTGCGTGTGTGTCTCTGTGTCTCTGTGTGTATTGTTTTTGATTTTGTATGGTTTTAGGTTTGGATTTTGTTTGTTTTGTTTTGTTTTGTTTAGGGGGTAGGGAGGGGGGTGCATTTTTACAGCATTTTTTGTTGTTGTTGTTGTTTTGTTTTGTTTTGTTTTGTTTTGTTTTGTTTTAGGTTTGGTTTTTGTTTGTTTTGGGTTTTTTAGGGGGGTGGGGAGGGGGTGCATTTTTACAGCATGTTTTTTTTTTTGTTGTTGTTGTATTTTTGCATCAGTATGATTCAAGTTGTTCTTTGTCATTGCCTTTTCTGCAGTTTTTTTTTTTTGTACTGATTTGTTTACCCTCATGTCATCTCATCATTAGTTTGATCTGTTCCAGTTTTGGTTCTTTATGTGTGTTAAGGTTGTCCCCTACACAGAATATACCGACTTAAATCCTTACTAAGACGTAAAATATTCTTTACTTTACGATTTTGTCATTGAACATCATTCCAAAGACCGTAAAAGACTTCATTTCTTGCGGCCTTTCTACAAACAAACACTTAGAATTATGAGTAATTTCATGCTTTTAGGACGCTGCATTTTTCAGGTATTCAGGGCACTTTTAAAATGTATGTGTTTACGTGTCTTTTTTAGGTATATATTGGAGTTCACGATCAGCACATATGCAGCCCGTACGTCTTGAAAGTAGACATTTCGGTGAGCCTTTTGTTTTTGTTGTTGTTGTTGTTTGTTTTGTTGTTGTTGTTTTTGTTTTTTGGTGTGTGTGTGTGTGTGTGTGTGTGTGTGTGTGTGTGTGTGTGTGTGTGTGTGTGTGTGTGTGTGTGTGTGTGTGTGTGTGTGAGTGAGAGAGAGAGAGAGTGTGTGTGTGTGTTTGTTGTTGTTGTTGGTTTTTGTTTTTTGTTTTGTTTTTTTGTTTTGTTTTTGTTTTGTTTTTTTTTGTTTTTTGGTTTTTTTTTTTGTTTTTTTTTTTTTGGGGGGGGGTGTCTTTCGTCTGTTTTACCCACCTGAGTGTGAAAAAAATCGAGTTTTATCTCTACATACACAAATAAGGTCTCACCTGAGTGGGAACATTTCGGGTTTGATCTCTATATTGGATCTACGTAAATAAGTTTGTATACCTCAGTGTGAAAAGTCGAGTTTTATCTCTATACACACAAATAAGGTCCTATACCTGAGCCTGAAAAATTCGGAGTTAGTTGGGTCAGGACTTTGACTTTTTCTTAATAATTCTTTGCGATCGAAAGAGTGTTAAAACAAACAAACAAACACACACACACACACACACACACACACACACACACACACACACACACACACACACACACACACACACACACACACACACACACACACACACACACCAGATCACTCTGACTGAGTTGTATTGCTGTCATATCATGACCACGTCTAAAACTCTAGTCGAGTGTTGATTCAATATTCTTCTCAATTATAAGAAGTTCAAGGACATCTAAAAAATAAATACATTAGAAACCTCTTCTGTTTCAGGGTGTAGAAATGCACGTCTTTTACTTGCTTCCAGGTAAGTGTGTCTTGATGTGATAAAAGTACTAGAAATACTTTGTGTTTTGTGAGATTCCTTCAGTTCTTCATTCTTTCTTGTCCTAGTTTGTAGTGTCCGTTTTTGTTTGCTGCATTTCATTTTACCCTGTTTACTGTGTTGCGGTCTTTAGTCTGTGTCGTGTCCTGTGATGTAGGATATATATAGGTTTACCTGATTGTGAAACATTCGCACACGTTTTATCGGGTTTATCTATATTGGATCTACATAAATAAGTTAGTATACCTGAGTGAGAAAAATTCGCGTTTTACATACACATATATGATCGTATACTGAGTGTGAACAATTCGGGTTTTATCTCTATATTGGATCCACACAAACAAGGTCGCAAAGTCTCGATCGTCTCGTCCTACCTCTGCCACTGTTACTGCCAGTACTACGCGCGAGTAGGTCGTTCCGCAAATGTCCGTGTGGTGCGTGTTTGACTCGTAAGCAGACAATACCTCTCCACCGCACGAGACACACGAAGCGATCGGGCGCTTTCACGGGTGTCGCCGAAGCACTATGTCAACAATTTATCACATCCCGCGCTTTGACCGCATAGTAGTTGCTCACATTTGCTTTGACCGCAAAGTAGCTGCTCACAGATGTCATAGTAGCTTAGAATCTATATTGCCAAAATACATGGAAAAGGACAGCAAGGAGATAAATGACACTTTTTCGTCAATTTTCCAAACTGTGGCTGACACTGGACGTCACAGACGAAGCAAGTTGTGTGGGGAAAACTTCGGTCCCACCCTTACACAGTCGACAATTTTACTCTTACCTTAAATTGGGGTTTTAGAAATGTTATATTTTTATTGTCATTTTCTGTTCTAAGGCGGAAATAGAAGCGCGGGAGAAGTCACAAGCAGCACGTCTCCTGACAGGACTGACAGTGGGGACAAGGTCAGCAACTATATGTCACCTAGCGACAGTGGCATAGGCGATACATCTCGCACTGATTACCCAGGCAGCGAGATCACACGAGATAAAGGAAGAGTGGCAGCATCCTCCAAGGATACCACCAACACGAAGTCGTTGGAACAGGCACCCACTTTGTCTAGCTTCACAACGAGTGCTTCAGGTCAGAAGCAATGGAATGTGTGTGTGTGTGTGTGTGTGTGTGTGTGTGTGTGTGTGTGTGTGTGTGTGTGAGAGAGAGAGAGATGATAATTACAATATTTATCCACCGGGTAGAATCTGTTGGCACAATGACCGTTTCCAAGTTTGCCATTACTATACTAAAGTGAAAACACAAATCCATAATTATACATATCCTGAAGCTTGAAATAGGAAGTAACTCTAATCTGTTATCTGGTTGCGTCCTTTCCAGTGTTGACAAGCTATTTCTGGATGCTGATGGGTTGTTTCCCTTTATTTTAAAAATGATGAACAGAACACCGTCCATTTCGAAGTTTCTTTTCTCTCTCCCCCCCCCCCCTCCTCCCCCTTTTAAACCACTGTTGGCAGCAGGACAATTTACAGAAGGAAATAATACACCAAGAGACTGATGTTTTCAATTAGCACTCTTCGCCATTTCCTAACAAAATGCTAATGTGTGTCTAATACATCAAGATTTAAACACACACACAAAAAAAAAATCAGCCTGTACGACCCTGGGCTCAGTCAAGGTAATTCAAGATGAAATGCTTGGAAAGGACCTGTCGCTAACTACCACAGTAAAATGTTTGGCGTTTGTACCATTCATTGCTCCTGAGAAACCGCAAATGTTAAAGTGTAGCACAGACACTGTACGACCCTGGTCTCACTCAAGGTAATTCAAGATGAAATGCTTGGAAAGGACCTGTTGCTAACTACCACTGTAAAGAGTGTGGCGTTTGTACCATTCATTGCTCCTGAGAAACCGCAAATGTGAAAGTGTAGCACAGACAGACGACGGAGGGTTATAACACACCCACTTCATTACACGCGGGAGTCAAAAATATCCATTTCATTTGCAGGTCTTGTGGTTGACACAACCCTTACAGAAGCCACCAGTGATGTAACAACCGCCAATGCCACGAGTTCCGTTGTGACGACAGAAAGCAACCAATCAGCTGACAGAGGTTCCCGAGGCATCACGTCACCAGTGGACGTGATCACCGTTCTGATCGTCGGGTTCCTGGTGCTGGCGGCCATTATAGCACTTGGGTTGGCGATCCGACAGACGTACAGGCGGGCAACCCACAGGCACAATTTCAAACCGATTAAACCAGATCTCCAGGGATCGTCAAGATACTCAAGAAAAAGCGCCATTCCAGGTAAAATACAAGTATGTTCTTACCGCGAAAATAAATGATCGTCAAGACCCTGAAGAACCTTCTTCGCGAACGTGACAAGTTCACGTTAATCTCCATCCCCCCACCCACCCCTCTTGCCTTGTTTTTGTTTCGTTTGGTTTTTTGTTGTTGTTGTTGTTGTTGTTTTGTTTAACGGGGACGACTGTATCCCGGCAACCCGGGAGGGGGTGCATATGTACGCCGGGTCTGGCGAGGTGAAGTCACGTGGCCGCTGACTTCGTTCTACAACTTTATGCGAAATAATAATAAATAAATAATAATAATAATAACAATGAGTATTGTATAGGCGCTTTACCCAATTTCATGAATCGGCTCAAAGCGCCGCGAACTGAACCCCAACACGCACGCTCACGCCAATCACGCGCATTCTCTCACACACTGGACATAAACACATCACAATCACGTGGTGCGAAGGGTCAGCTCAGCTATTTAAATTTCGGAAATTAGAATTGCATGTATTTTTCAAATTTGGTGGGATGAAACATTTCCAAAGCAGAAGGAGCAGAAATATCGACAGAATTGACGGGTATACATCTGCATCCCCTAACGGGCGAACTACAGACTTCAACATAAGTCAAGGACCACTTGCAAATTTGGCTAAAATTCCTGGAAGATGTCCGTGCAGCACATGGTGGTTTTTCAGCTTCAGCAAGCTTTGCAGGATGCATTGTTAACCCTTTAACACTTTCACAGCAAAAAATTTTGAAAGATTCCTTGATCTCTTTTTTTGTGAAGTCTTAAAAATTAGACCTGTCTGTCAAGGTGGTCCTTGACTTATGCTGAAGTCTGTATACCAACTGAGCCGTAGTAGCAGTAGTAGTCTCCCTGATGTTTTTCCCTATTTCAACTGCTGTTCTTCAGATTCTCCAGCAGACGACACCAGCCAGACTTCAGTGGAGATGGCCGAACAGGCCGAAAACCCCTTGGGCCGCACGAGGCACGACGAAAGGTCACCACCTGCATGTGCGACCTTGACCCCTCGTACCAAGGACGTCGTGCTGATCTACGACGGCGACAGCAAACGTCACGTGCACAACGTTCAACTGTTCAGACACGAACTCGCCCAGCGTCTCGGAAGTCAGTTCAGGTTTCACGAGTGGGTCATCTCCGAAGTCCTGTCCAAGGAGTGTTTGCCGCCGAGAGACAGCCGAGGAAAGGTGAAAATAATTCTCATGTTGTCACCGGGGATAAAGGACATGCTGACGGGATCAAACCCTTCCGCGGATCCTCAGGCGGTGAAACAGTTCCTGTGTCACATTTTGCAGTCGACGCCTTGTTACTACCTCGTGCTGCTCGTCAAGCGTGACGTCATCACAGGAGATGACGTAAAGTTTTTCTCCGCTATCTTCCCGGTAGTGGAGAGGACATACGAAATAAAAGATTCAGAGTGCGAACAGTTTCACTCGCTAGTGGAAGAGATAATTAAAGACGACGAACGTACGGACAGTGTGGTCGAGTTTGATTCCAGATCCTTCGATCTGCCGTCGTCAGTCTGTGACGTCACATCGCTGGAATTGCAGAAACGTTTTCAGAAACTGAACGACGCTAATGACAACTGGAGTGAAGCTCCGAGATCCCTCAGTGTGCAGCAGAGCGTGATTTCAGTGTGAAACAGAATAGCGCAACCACAGAGCAGTATAACAAAGATGTTCAGATGACAGGCGTCCCACAACCCCGACGGCAGCTTTGGTGTTTAAAAGAAGCACCTCATTGTTTGAAGGTTTAACACTTGTACCGTGCGACTGCTTTAGTTGCGCTTTGGTTTAGTGTGTTTGAAGAACGCGTTTAAAATGGCTACAGTATGAAACAAACATGAAATAGGCACAGCATGATTCCGGTTTTGGGTTGGTTCAGCTGGTTGTTTGTTGTTGTTGTTGTTGTTTTGTTTTGTTTTGTTTTTGTTTGGTTGTTTTTGTTGTTGTTGTTGTCACTGGTTAATTTTCGCAAAATGGGTGAAGGCGTGTTCATATCAAACAACCAAAAATTTATTTTAAAGCCAAGGGCTTTTAACAACAGAATACTACATATGTTACCGAAAGACAGGAATTCCGAAAGCGTGGCTGGGTACGACAAAGCGTTATCAAGACATCAGCGAACGAGAGACGAACAGTGAACACGACTGACGTTTTTACCGGACAAACATTGCACGCACACACACACACACACACACACACACACACACACACACACACACACACACACACACACACACATATCAGAACTTGACAGACCAATCGAAAGCTGACAATGACATTGACAATGGAACTTTATTTTTCAACTGTAGAAATTTTGGCACATGTGCCAGTTCATATTCTGCTTTTGCTAGTACAACTATCATACTAAAACTAAGATACTATCACCCAACACTCGGCTGACCATATACATGGCAAAGACGATTATAGTACTATGTGCGTGTGCACCCCCTCCCCTCCCCCCATCTCTCTCTCTCACGCACGCACGCACGCACGCACGCACGCACGCACGCACACACACACACACACACACACACACACATACACACACACACACAAGCGCGCGCGCGCGCGCGCTCTGTACTGTACACGAGAAAAGCATATGTTAAGAATGGTTTAGCTTAGATCTACCAGACACCACATGTATGTCAATAACAGTTCAGGGTACGCGCGACAGAGGACGCTCAGGGATCCGAGCAGGAAAGTAAATACTTGAATAGACCCTCCATAGACGATGATAGCAACGTTGTGGATTTAACCGTGAGCGAGAGATTATTCCAAAGGGAAGACAAGCAGCGAATCACTTCCGGTATGGAGCGAGAAGTCGCAAACACCTCCTGGGTGTCTTCAGCGTTCAAAGTCTGGAGCTTAAAATAACCGTTGAAGTACAACAGGCAACCAGTCGTTTTATGTTGTTTTACGTCCAGTATTGGAAACGGTTTGCGTGGTTGCCAAAACTATCTGGCGTGCGCTGTTGAGAAATTTACCTCCTTGTTTGTACTGTTGAACAGTTTACCCGTGGTTAGCACTGTTGAGAGATTTACTTGATCCGCGCTGATGAGAAATGCACCTTTGGTGTGCACTGTTGAGAAGTTTACTTGTGCGCTGTTGAGGAATTTGCCCTTGGTATACATTATGTACTTATTTTGCGCTGTGTTGACAAATTCTCCTCTGTTGTGTGCTACTGGTAATTTTATTTCTAGTTTGTGCTGTTCACAATTTTGCCTTCGGTGTGCACTGTTGAGAACTTCACTTGTTCCCTGTTGAGAAACTTATACTGATTTGGTGTACACTACTGAGAAATTTACTTACTTATTTTGCGCTGTCGACAAATTCACCTCTGTTATGTGCTACTATCTGACAATTTTATTTCTAGTTTGCGCTGTTCAGCCACATTTGCCATTGGTGTGGTGCTTTTGACATGCATGACCGCAGTGCTGTTCATGCAGTGTATAGGAAAATTGCTTTTACTGTTATACTGGAAATTTATCGGCAGATATTGACTACTCTTGGACTGAAATACTCCCTCTGCTAATACATCGCAGAGGCTAAATGCTTGTGTTCGTGCGGACGTGCCTTTATTACCGCGCTTTGGGTACCGGCCTGTGACCTTGGAGTGTGCAATATGCAAATGGAAAACCTGATATTCAGGTTCAAAATGTAGACATTCAGCCATTCACTGATTCAGCACCAGCTGTAGAACGTTCATTCATCACGAAGGCCTTCTCTAGCCTTTTCTAACTCTCAGTCTGTCTAGGCCAAGAAGCAAAAACATTGAGAAAAAGGGTGCTAACTTTTCTGCGTTGTTCACTTGAAGGCAAGATAGCAAAAATCCTTCTCTAGTCTTCTCTAACTCTCAGTCTGTCTGGGCCATGAAGCAGACACACTGAGGGTAAAGGTGCCAATTTTTCTGTGTTGTTCATCTGAAAGCAAGATACCGAAAAGCCTTCTCTAGTCTTCTTCAACTGTCAGTCTGTCTGGGTCATGAAGCAGACACATTGAGAGTTAGGGTGCCAGCTTTTCTGCATTTTCACTTGAAACACTTATTACACACACACTGAATACGGGCACAAAAAAGTAGACGCAATGTAACAGAGCTGCTCCCCTTTTATTTATGATAGTTAACTTATAAAAATAAAAAAAGCAATAGCAACGATTAAAAACCCAAAATCTTTCCAATGGACAATAACATTAGCATTGCGTCGTTGTTTGGTTGTTTTACACTGTTCATTACCAAGTTTTTAGACACCCAAGCAACGAAGAATTGATACACTTAATGTACAGGAATGTTAGTACACGAACCAAAACTATGTCCATAGTTGTATGCATTAATGACATGCTTTACAGAGAAATAAACGTGGCTGGTAACATGCATAATGTATGTGAACTAATGCATTATTTTATTCATTTGATGCTGCCGTGTGGATTCAAATACATAGTTGCCACAAACCTGTAAACTACACAAGCAAAGCAAAAGCAAAATACAAGTCAAACTTATTCGATTTCTTCTTACCGGATTTCATAAAGCAAAAAAGCAAATAAACAAACAAACAACGAAGCTCCAAAATGCAAAAAAAACAGGAAAATTCATCAAGTATATTCAGCACCTAAACATGGCCACCGATTGACTTCAGATGTCACAGATTTTTTTTCAGACGAAAATGTTCATTACTACACACATCGCCTCGATTCAGTTTATAGTATTGACCTGCGAGAAAAACAAAATGTCCACACTAAAACTGCCACGGAAGGTTTACCCGAGAAAATTTCACAACCGGACACATCGCGTTTGTTCAGTTTCTATTTTCAACCTGCGAGAGAAAATGTCCACACAGAAGGTATCCCGAGAAGAGTTCACAACCACATAAATCGCGTTAGTTCAGTTTCAATATTCAACCTGCGAGAGAAAATATTTAAACAAAAATTTCCGAAGAATATGTACCCGAGAAGAGTACAACACACATAGTGCAATCACGGACGTACATGAGATTTAGGGTCCAGCTAATAACCGCATTCACGTTCATCATTAATTTATTGTGATCATCTTTGGCGTCGCTTAGACTTGCCACCGTTGTGTGTGTGTGTGTGTGTGTGTGTGTGTGTGTGTGTGTGTGTGTGTGTGTGTGTGTGTGTGTGTGTGTGTGTGTGTGTGTGTGTGTGTGTGTGTGTGTGTGTGTGTGTGTGTGTGTGTATGCGCGACCACGACAGAACTACATAAAAGATATTCACTGATGAACGACAAGAACTAGCTCTGTGCCTTACGGTTAATAATAAGGGGCATTTCACAGCCGCCAATATGCGAGGATAATACACTGCACCAGTATAAACTTCAACATTTATAAGCACTCTAAGTATGGCAAGGGACAAGTCCTGGATTTTCCTCATGACTACTGGCAAGACAGCGCGAAGTCTTACGACCCCATCAAAGCAACTCAGACAATGACAGCTGAGGAAATGTGTTGTGTAAAACTATGGCATAGCTGCGTAATTACTGTATACAGCCACATACTGCTGCCTTATGTGCACGTACATAATTATAAGCACCGCTCCCAAAAGCATACACACCGGGCCTTCTACAGCTACGGCATGATAAAGAGTAGAAGAGTGCCCTCCCCCTCCGCCCCCCCCCCCCCACCCCCACCACCACCATCTCCATCTTCCACCGACCCTCCCGGCAACCCTCCCAACCCCAACCCCGTGCCCCGAAAAAAAGAAAAAGTAACATAAAGAAAAAAATCAAAACTTATCAGTGAATGGGAGAATCCCTAGTAAAATACCGGGCCATACTGACTTATCTAATATATATTATATATATATATATAAGTATAGATATATATATGATAGGAACAAAGGCGTCGCTAAAGCCGAAAACATGCGCTCAATCAGGTCAGTTTGAAAGTAGGGGAAGTAAGCGAAGCTGAGTGCGCTCCCTAGATCTAGGAGATGTGTGCTTTGTATGCCATTGAACAAGTCCGCCTTGCCCTATATTGGCTACAAGCCACAGTGAAGGGGGGGGGGGGGATCTACCATCCTACCGCTGAAACGTCTAAGGGTATCTCGCCATTCATAGGGCCCCCATTCCCCTCCCACCAGGAGGATAATGGTCGGTACAACCTAGGCCATATGAATTGGTGATTTTAGCCGCTCACGACCACGGTTTCGGGTCAATGGGACCCTCATCAGGTGAGCATGCGGCGTTACCCACGAGGGATGCAGCGTCCAACCTGCACTAAAAGGCTGCCCCAGAATAATCTGGTGCGTCTCCAGTACTAGCAGACGTCGCTACCCTAAAGCTCTGCAAGAGGTTTCAGCGGAAAAAGACTAAATAATTTGGAAGAAGCAACTGCCTAGGCGTAATGTCATGTAATTACATTTAATATAGAATAGGAATATATACAGCGGAATCCTTAGCAGCAGAACGATCAAACGCCGCTCAGTTCACGGCTCATTTCCCCCGCCTCAAGCTTTTTGCGCTTTAGCGATCAAAGACTTCAGTAGGTCTGCCGATGCCGCCTTCTCCAGGAACTCGTGCCCCACTAGTTCACTCGCAGAAGCCCTTTTCTTCGGGTCTACCACCAGGCAGAGGTCTAGAAAGTGTTGAAGTTCTCTCGACAGTTTGTCCTTCTCTTTGATGTCGGGTTTTCCCTTGGTGCAGATTTTGTAGTAGACTCTGCAGGGTCTTGCGTAAGCGAATTCGCCGCAGTACGGGGGCTTGCCTTCCAACATCTCTATCACCATGATACCGAAAGACCAGATGTCGATCTTCTTTCCGTAAGATTGCCTGACAACAGAGCAAAAAGAAATAATGTGCATCGTAAGCTTGGTGTGTGTGTGTGTGTGTGTGTGTGTGTGTGTGTGTGTGTGTGTGTGTGTGTGTGTGTGTGTGTGTGTGTGTGTGTGTGTTTACGTGTCCTACGGCATGAAACCAACCCACTTCTGGTGTACATATTGGTCATCTGACCCAGCGAATATCTATCTGGGTAGGTGAGTGGGTGTTCAAGGGTTTAACCTCACATATGGGCGATATCAACGATGGGGCAATGAAACAAAAGGCCACCACAAATATATACCGGCCCCCGTAGTGTAGTGCTTAGCACTTCGGACCATGGACCGGGAGACCCTGGTTCGAGCCTCAGCTGAGGTAAGTGGGATTTGTCTTACCTAGGTCGGCTCCTACCCAGAGCGGGTGTGCTATGGGCCCAGTGAGGAGGCTGTTGCCACACAGCCGAGATTCACCCACTTCACGGGTGCGACTTTACGTCTTATGATGTGGATGATTACACGTAGTTCCCGGGCCTGGTTAACGCCGGGATATTTATGACAGGAAGCGTGGAATGTGTTCCGCAGTCCCAAACCGCACAGACGTCTACGGCATCATCTTACCATCATCCCCATCTCCATCATCATGCATAATAAAAACTGCCCCAGCTTTTGAGCCCTTCGTGGATTCCACCCCTGACCTGGGAGGAACACCACAGGAGCTGGCAAAAAGTTGGGGCAGCAAAAAAAAAAAATGATCCCAGCCGGGAATCGAACACTTTACCCGAGCATTGGAAGTCCAATCCTCTACCGCACGACTGTCCCGGATCCCCAGAAATATGTAACAATTTCATCGCACTACCACCACCAACACCACCACCACCAACACCACCACCACCATCCTGTACTGACATTTTCAAAACTTCAGGAGCCATCCAGTACAGTGTCCCAAGCACTGTGTTTTTCTTGGCCTTGTCGTTCTTCAGCTGGGCGCAGAAGCCGAAGTCGATCAACTTGACCGTGCCGTCCTTTCCCAGCAGCACGTTGTCGCTCTTGATGTCCCGGTGGATGATCCTCTGGCGGTGGAGGTAGTCGATGGCCTGCAGGCACTCTTTGGACACCCGCGCTATCAGGTCCTCCTGTGCACGTTAAACAAAATAATACATAGTTTTTGTAGAGCGCTGCTCTCCAAGTACCAAGGACTCGCTGCACGTAAAGCACACACACACACACACACACACACACACACACACACACACACACACACACACACACACACACACACACACGCACGCACGCACGCACGCACGCAGGCACACACCGCACACACACAGACTGCCTATTTGCACCAATTCAACATCCAATTTGGCAAGTGCAGCGACATCAAACGACTCATGGTACACACAAACAGAATCAACAGAAGATAACTATCAATAGCTTGACGAAGAGAAAGGTCTTCAGACGGCAATTAAACAGGGGCAGACAGTAAAGGCTGAAGGCGGAGTTCGACTGGCAAGGAGTTCCAGACAGTCGGGGCCAAGAAGCTGAACGAGCGCTCTCCGGCAGTTTTCATGTTACGCTTCAGAATATTTCGTTAGCGGAACGCAGGGTGCAGGAAGCCTGTTAATACGGACAGAGTAAAGTCGACAGATAGGGAGAAAGAGAACCCTCGAAGAAACGGAAAGCAAGAGTGACGATTTTATACTGGCCGGTTACTCACTGAACGTTGGACTTTCAATACTCGGGTCGTCAGTGAGTTCAAATCCAGACTGGGGTTAAATATTTGTGCTGACCTTTTCTCGCTGTCCCGTCTTTGACATCACCCGTACTATACGTGTTGGGAAAGGACGTTAAATTTCCAAACACCCAGCAACCCATGTATTGCATTCAGAGCTCTGCTAACCCCAAAAGATCGGGCGTGTTATACCCCCGAGGACTACAACACTGAAACATCCCCCTCATACCCTCATGACGAAGTTCATGACGATATCAGACAGCGGACCCCCGTCCAGGTACTCCATGACGACCCACATCTCACTGCCCGGCTCTGTGACATAGCAGTCCAGGAAGTTGACAATGTTGGCGTGATTAAGCTTCTTCATGACCTCGATCTCGGTGATGATCATCTCCTTCTCCTTCAGCGGCTTGTTCAAGCTTATGATCTTGATCGCCACCGCGTCGCTTTTGCCCTTTGTTGTAGCCTGAACAACGGTGCCCGTAGCTCTGGCAAAGAAGACGTTTGGATATTTTTTCGGGTTTGCGAAAAGATACGAAATTCTGAGAGAAGGAAATACTAACACTTTCATTGTCTGCCTCACCGGCTTTGGTCACTGTTGTAACGGACAGTTTATTTTTATTTTTAATCTTAGCAATGAGTGTGTTTGTGTGGATTTGTGTGTGCGTGTGTGTGTGTGTGTGTGTGTGTGTGTGTGTGTGTGTGTGTGTGTGTGTGTGTGCGTGCGTGTGCGTGCGAGGGGGTCACGGTGGGAGCGAGCGAGCGAGCGAGAGAGAGAGGTTCACCGTTTCCTAAGTGTATACACATACCCCGCACCAAGTTTCTTCGCAGTATCATAGTCATATTTGTCGCTGGGATCGCCTTCAGAAGATAGTGTGACTGCAAATGAAAAGTTCCACACGAACATTAAGCCCAAAGTGTTAATACCCTGATTCTGTTTCCAGTTAATTTTTTGTCAGTTAAAAGGGAGGAGGGGGGGGGGGGGGGTATCTAGCCAAGCGCTACGTTGTTTGTATTTGTAGCCTCAATCGGAGGTACTCTCACTACTGAAGTCAGTCCAGTGCTGATTAGGGCACATGCTGGGAGATAACTCGGGAACCAAGCCAATGATACGTCTTGCACGACCTCGACCTCTTAGCCACGTGACTGGGGTTAACTGGGAGCATGCGGAGACCTCGCTCTCCGATTAGCTTTTCTGTTCGCACGCTTGGAGCACACAGTACGGGCCGCTGCTACACGTTGCCAGGATCGGCAATTGCAGGGCTGGAAACGCTGGAAACCCTAATTAAATCGCTGGCGGCCAGCTGGCAAATCCCCCTTGCCGGTGCCGGCGCGGCAATAGAAAGCCGTTCTATTTTTTCTTGGCAGCCAGCTAGCCGCAGGCAGCCCCGTACAGCCAACTGACCAATCACTGCCCAACCCTTGCAACGCCGCAGGCTGCGTGTGCGGGAAAACCCCTGCCCGCCAGCAACCAGCCGAGTACGGCAACATGCTGACTGACAATCGTGTAGCCGAGTGCGCCGCCGCCCTGGCGCAAGACAATACGCAAAGCACGATGGCTCCCGCCCCCGCGGCATAAGGTTGACTGGCGTGGGTAGGAAAAAAAGAACAGGGACCGTGTTCTGTTCACTGGCAGCCGAGGCGGGGCGCGTCAGTACCCCTGGCGAGCCGAAATAATTGGCTGGGAGTGCATTTTACCTCTGGCTGGCGAGCAAAACTGCCCCACCCCCACCCCCCCTCCCTACTCCCCCTACTTGTACTCTTTCAAAAGAAGAAGAAGAAAGTCATTTAATTACACGTTGGACATATCAATGTCCTACCCCTTTCACCAAGTGATATCTGACCCCAACAACACATGCGCCCTACCCTCCCCTCCCCTCCCTGACCCCAGCCCTCCACCCCCCGTACCCCCCCCCCCAAAAAAAAGAAAGACATAAACAGATAGCCCATCACATACACACTCCAGTCCCCTAGCCGTCCCCCCCTCCCGCCCCACCCCCCCCCCCCCACTCCCTCCACACCCACTAACCTCTATCCCACACACAAGGAAAAAAAAACGAAAGAAAAAAAATTGATAAGAAAGAAAAAAAGGCACGCACGCAACTTATCCAGTATTTTGTCTTTGGGATCGCCTCCAGTAACTAGTGTGACTGCAAATGAAAAGTTCAACACGAACATTAAGCCTAAAGTCTTAATACCCTGATTCTGTATCCAGTATTTTTTTTTAAAGGGAGGGGGGGGGGGGGGGTGGGGGGGGGCGGGGCGGGGGGAGATATGTAGCCAAGAGATATGTAGCTGAGAGCATGCGGAGACCTCGCGCGCTGATAGGCTTTTCTGTTCGCACGCTAGGAACACACAGTGAGCGAACTGCGCTGCCAGCCTGGCGCCCGCCCCCGCGGCATAAGGTTGACTGGTGTGGGTAGGAAAAAACAGGACCGTGTTCTGTTCACTGGCGAGCCGAGGCGGGGCGCGTCAGTACCCCTGGCGAGCCGAAATAACTCACGACCCGAGCATTAGAAGTCCAACGCTCTACCATTCGACCACCCCGGCTCCCTCAAAAGAAGAAGGGAAAAAATAAGTCGTTTAATGACACGGTGGACATATCAATGTCATGCCCCTTTCACCATCTGATACATGACCCCAACAACACATCCCCTCTCCCTTTCCCTCCCCCTCCCCCAAACTCCCCCATCCCCTTCTCCCCCCCCCCCAAAAAAAAAAAGAAAAAAGAAAAAAGAAAGACATAAAGACATTTCGTCGTATCGATAGTCCATCACATACACACTCCCGTCCCCCTAGCCGCCCCCCCCCCCACACACACACTACTTCTCCCCCCCCCCCCAAAAAAAAAAAAAAAATGAAAAAAAAACAAACAATTTCATAAGAAAGAAAAAAAAAGGCACGCACGTAGCAACTTGTCCAGTAACTTGTCTTTTGTGCCGATCCCGATGTCAACCTCGTCCTGTCCCTGGCAACGAGACAAGTCAAAAATCATCAAAAAGTACATGTAATCTGTTACCAGTCCGTTGCCTAGTACTTACACCCTGGAACCAATTACCGGACACTTGCCTCCCGCCCATAGCACACACACACACACACACACACACACACACACACACACACACACACCAACCGCCCCCCCCCCCCCCTTCCCAACGACTCTTGTCGATGAGTACGTCGTGGTCCCCTCGCGGTGTACTGAGCACGAACAATGAGGGGTTTTCGTGAGAAAAAAAACAACAAACAAACAAACAAAGCGCACAACGCCGGCTTCACCGCTTTCTGTGCTTACTATACCTTATGCAGCTTGTCCTTTTCAATTTATGGAAAGAGCATACAGAGAGTTATACAAGCATCTCATAGTATCTCATTAAAGTTAACTTGATGATGCCTAACGATTAATAAACAAGTAAGGATGATTTTCTTTGTTTAAACACAGCATCACGAGGGATAGTGCGTCCCAGGATAATAATTCCTGTTAACTTGAAAATGCGTCTTCGTGTTTGTACCTACCAACGAGAGTCGTGTGTTTCAAAATCAAAATTCAAATTTAAAAATACTTTATTGTCCATTAAATAACAGGAATAAAATGGAAATTCGTCTTTGGACTCACAAAATAAGAATGAAAAATTAAGATTCTAAGCCAATTTAAAAAGTCAGGTATTTAAATGTTTGGTACCAACAATTAGGTAGGAAAAATGTAAACAAAATACATTCACTACACGTGGAAGCAACTCCGGCATTTTCCTCTCCTTTCTCGGGATTTTCATGAAAACCAGGCTACTCTCACCTACCTTGGACACCTCCGTGGCAGCAGGGCCGCTGTCAAACTCTTCCTCTTCCTGGCAACGAGACAAGTCAAAAATCATCAAAAAGTACATGTAATCTGTTACCAGTCCGTTGCCTAGTACTTACACCCTGGAAACCACTGAATTACCGGGAACTTGCCTCCCCCCCCCCCCTCTACACACACACACACACACACACACACACACACACACACACACACACACACACACACACACACATTCCTCCCCCCCCCCCACAACCGCCCCCCCCCCACTCCCCAACGACTCTTGTTGTCGATGAGTACGTCGTGGTCCCTCGCGGTGTACTGAGCACGAAAACTGCATTAAATTTTGCACTATGCCTCGTGACGTTATGTTTAAGGTACACATGTACTATGAAAACAAAGAAAATCAACTGTACTTGTTTATTTATTTTATTTATTGTTAGACTTCATCAAGTTAACTTTAATGCGATGAGATGTTTTTAGATGTTTGTATAACTCTGTATGTTTCGGGGGGGGGGGGAGTATCAGGTCTTCACGAGCATTAAAATGAGGGTTTTCGTGAGGAAAAAAAAAACCATAACAAACAAAGCGCACAACGCCGGCTTCACTGCTTTCTGTGCTTACTATACCTTATGCAGCTTGCCCTTTTTCAAATTATGGAAAGAGCATACAGAGAGTTATACAAGCATCTCATAGCATCTCATTAAAGTTAACTTGATGGGGCCTATATACCGATTAATAAGTACCCGTATGAAGGACCAAAAAAAAAAAAGAAGTTGTTGTTCATGTCTTACCTCAGAATGCTAAACTCCTGTAATTATCAATGCACCCACCTTTAGCACCTTGGACACCTCCGTGGCAGCAGGGCCGCTGTCACACTCTTCCTCTTTCTGGCAACGAGACAAGTCAAAAATCATCAAAAAGTACATGTAATCTGTTACCAGTCCGTTGCCTAGTACTTACACCCTGGAACCAATTACCGGGCACTTGCCTCCCCCCCCCCTCCACACACACACACACACACACACACACACACACACACACACACACACACACACATTCCTCCCCCCCCCCACAACCGCCCCCCCCCCCCTCCCCAACGACTCTTGTCGATGGGTACGTCGTGGTCCCTCGCGGTGTACTGAACACGAAAACTGCATTTGCACTATCCCTCGTGACGTTATGTTTAAGGTACTATGAAAACAAAGAAAATCAACTGTACTTGTTTATTTATTTTATTTATTGTTAGACTTCATCAAGTTAACTTTAATGAGATGAGATGTTTTTAGATGTTTGTATAACTCTGTATGTTCGGGGGGGGGGGGGGGGGGTATCAGGTCTTCACGAGCATTAAAATGAGGGGTTTTCGTGAGAGAAAAAAAACAAAACAAACAAAGCGCACAACGCCGGCTTCACCGCTTTCTGTGCTTACTATACCTTATGCAGCTTGCCCTTTTTCAAATTATGGAAAGAGCATACAGACAGTTATACAAGTATCTCATAGTATCTCATTAAAGTTAACTTGACGGGGCCTATATACCGATTAATAAACAAGTAAGGATGATTTTCTTTGTTTAAACACAGCATCACGAGGGATAGTGCGTCCCAGGATAATAATTCCTGTTCACTTGAAATGCGTTTTCGTATTTATACCTACCAACGAGAGTCGTGTGTTTCAAAATCAAAATACAAATTTAAAAATACTTTATTGTCCATTAAATAACAGGAATAAAATGGAAATTCGTCTTTGGACTCACAAAATAAGAATGAAAAATTAAGATTCTAAGCCAATTTTAAAAGTCAGGTATTTAAATGTTTGGTACCAACAATTAGGTAGGAAAAATGTAAACAAAATACATTCACTACACGTGGAAGCAACTCCGGCATTTTCCTCTCCTTTCTCGGGATTTTCATGAAAACCAGGCTACTTTGACCTACCTTGGACACCTCCGTGGCAGCAGGGCCGCTGTCAAACTCTTCCTCTTCCTGGCAACGAGACAAGTCAAAAATCATCAAAAAGTACATGTAATCTGTTACCAGTCCGTTGCCTAGTACTTACACCCTGGAAACCAATTACCGGGCACTTGCCTCCCCCCCTCCTCCACAAACACACACACACACACACACACACACACACACACATTCCTCCCCCCCCCCCACAACCGCCCCCCCCCCACTCCCCAACGACTCTTGTCGATGGGTACGTCGTTGTCCCTCGCGGTATACTGAACACGAAAACTGCATTTGCACTATCCCTCGTGACGTTATGTTTAAGGTACACATGTACTATGAAAACAAAGAAAATCAACTGTACTTGTTTATTTATTGTTAGACTTCATCAAGTTAACTTTAATGAGATGAGATGTTTTTAGATGTTTGTATAACTCTGTATGTTTCGGGGGGGGGGGGGGGGGGGGGGGGGGGGGTATCAGGTCTTCCCGAGCATTAAAATGAGGGGTTTTCGTGAGAGAAAAAAAACAAAACAAACAAAGCGCACAACGCCAGCTTCACCGCTTTCTGTGCTTACTATACCTTATGCAGCTTGTCCTTTTCAAATTATGGAAAGAGCATACAGAGAGTTATACAAGCATCTCATAGCATCTCATTAAAGTTAACTTGATGGGGCCTATATACCGATTAATAAACAAGTAAGGATGATTTTCTTTGTTTAAACACAGCATCACGAGGGATAGTGCGTCCCAGGATAATAATTCCTGTTAACTTGAAATGCGTTTTCGTGTTTATACCTACCAACGAGAGTCGTGTGTTTCAAAATCAAAATTCAAATTTAAAAATACTTTATTGTCCATCAAATAACAAGAATAAAATGGAAATTCGTCTTTGGACTCACAAACTAAGAATGAAAAATTAAGATTCTAAGCCAATTTAAACAAAAAGTCAGGTATTTAAATGTTTGGTACCAACAATTAGGTAGGAAAAATGTAAACAAAATAAATTCACTACACGTGGAATAGTCATGAAAAAGTACCCCCCCCCCCAAAAAAAAAAAAAAAAAAAAGTTGTTCATGTCTTACCCCATGGCCCGCATGTAAAAGTCGGCGTTAGGGAGTTTAGCCCCGATTAGAGTCTAACCTCGAACTAAACTAGCTCTACGGTAAAATTTTCTGTTGTTTTTTGTTTTAAATTAGGAAGCGGGTCCATTCGAGCAAGGTGCCTATGCCGTTATAGAAGAATTTTTGTCTTTCTTTCTTTGCTTCATTTTTTAAATTTAATTTTGTTTTGGGGTTTCTTTTGTACTAGTCTGGGTTAGGCCCGTAGCCGTGGGTTAAATTAACCTCGAGTTTTACATTCGGGCCCAGAATGCTAAACTCCTGCGGTAATCACTTGGGTGGTTTGTTCGTTATTCTTATAATCCTTCATTTTCCTTTATTTTGGTTTTCTAGTGTCGCTTGCTGTAATTACCAATTCACGCACCTCTACCACCATGAACTTGTCCGTGGCAGCAGTGTCTTGTGTTTTGGCGAAAGTGTTGAGGAAATCGGCCACATCTTGAGGATGCTCCCTCTGCTCCTCTGGCCTGGTGATCAACTCGCACGTCAGGTTATGGAAATTCCGCCAGTAAAAAGCCAGCTACATTCTGTGCTTTAGCAAAGACTACCTGCTCGAACCTTCACACCACGTTACTGACATAATGTGTTGATTGTCTGTGTACACACCGTCGCACGCACGCACGCACTACACGCACTGACGTAGGCACACACGCACGCACACACACACACACGCACACACACACACACACACACACAAAGTCAGTCACACACACACACACACACACACACACACACACACACACACACACAAGCCCTCTCTCCCTCTGTCTCTCTCTCTCAGTGTCTCACACACCGCGCGCGCGAGCACACACACACACACACACACACTGACACACACACACACAAAGTCAGTCACACACACACACACACACACACACACACACACACACACACAAGCCCTCTCTCCCTCTGTCTCTCTCTCTCAGTGTCTCACACACCGCGCGCGCGAGCACACACACACACACACACACACACTGACACACACACACACAAAGTCAGTCACACACACACACACACACACACACACACACGAAAGACTGAAACTTACGAGAAACATTGTAGCAGCTCCTTCAGTTCTGCCGATAACCCGACAAACTGGCCGGTCGTTTCGTCAAAACGGACTGGGTCACTGCTTGCAGCAGCTGCTTCTCCGGAGGACATGGTGGTTGAATTCTTTGGCTGGTTGGCAGGTGAATTGCCGTTGTCAGCCGGCCTCAAACGATAGTACGGAAGTGACACTGCGTGTATGAATCCGAGTCTCGGCTACTAATGCTAGTCAGCCCCCGACCGGCAAGACAAAGACTATCAGTTGACTTGCTCTATTTGTTGAGAGGTGGCTTGCTGTCGTCACGGCAAAGCGGGCGGCGATACTGAGCACGGAAGTGACAGTATATCCCATTCTCTGCTACCAGCACTTTTCATTTATCAAGTTCAGACCTGCCCCGACTGCACAGGACACAGATAGTTTACGAGAGCCCAAAACAAACAAAGGGCACATGCACAGCAGACTTGTCAGCGGCGGTTCTGCCTGTAAGTGTGAGCCCAGAGAGTCATGTCTGTAGCTTAGTCAGCTTCGGTCAGCTCGACACGTAGATATTTTTGTACACACAGTCATAGGCGCTAAGGTGTGACGGCTTATGTGTGTCGTCTTTGCACTTCGTTCGACACATAAAGCAGGCTGAACTGTCAAAGGCTTTAGCGAACATGGGTCCCCATGCAGATCCTATGTACTCAGCATATGTGACTTTATTTGAGAGGAATCGACATTTTTGAAGCGACACATGAGAGTGGCACTTCGTTTGTCCGCGGCCATTTTGACTTCTATCCACACTACAGCTTCTATCCACACTAAACTGAGCTGAACTGTCAAAGGCTTTAGCAAACATGGGTCCCAGATCGTGCAGATCCGTATGTACTCAGCATAAATGACTTTATTTAAGAGGATTCGACATTTTTGAAGCGACAGTGGCACTTCGTTTGTCCGCGGCCATTTTGACTCCCCCCCCCCCCCCCTCTCCCCGTATATACGCGTTGTTATTGTTGGACGTGCCGTTATTTCCGTGCTTTAGGTTCCGACCTGTGACCATGGACAAACCAATGACAAACCCGATATTCACGTAGACAAAAACGTAGACATTCAATGACTCAGCGTCTGCTTAGAAATTACATGTTTATTGATCATGAAGGCAAGATACATGTACCGAAAAGAAATAGTCGTCTGGTCTTGTCTAATTCTCAGTCTGTTTGTCTCATGAAGCAGACACATTGAGAGAGAATCATTAAAAAAAAACAAAAAAACCCAAAAACATAACCCCCCCCCCCCCCCCCCCCCCCCCTTTGTTGATATTTCGGCAATCGTTTTGCTTTCATCGTAATCAGTGTTGTACACTGATGTGATCGCCGTAAAACAACAAAACAACAACAAAACCCCGTAATATCCTTTACAGATACATTGAGGGTGCTATTACTGCATTATTTAGTTGAAATAAAGTATTTTTTCATTTGAAACGTTAATTGCACATACAGAACAAAAGTAGGCGCAACACCAGAGAGTTGTTCCCCTTTTATTCATGACAATGTATTTATAAAAGTAAAAAACAAAATAACAGTAATCATAAACGACAAAAATTTTTCCAATGGAGGAAAACTTAAGCATTCCGCTGTTGTTTGGTTTTTAATACATCTTATTAGCAAGATTTTGATATCAATGCAGCAAAGATATAAGACATTGATGAATGTATTAGAACTGTATGTACAAAAACCAAAACTACGTCCATGGATGTGTGTATTAATGGCAGAGAAATGAATATGGCGAGTGATCTGCATAATTCAAGTAATACCCTGTTACAATTATAAGATGCTGCCCTGTCACGAGGGGAAGTTCGAACTACACTGAACAAGTACAACAGAAGCAAACACAAAACAAAACCACAAAAAAACCACAAAGAGTTCTAGTGACTGGATATTTTTCTGCAGAAAAACAAACAAGCAAGCAAAACAAGGGTATAAAAACAAACAAACAAAAAAATAAAAAGGATAATTCATCAAGTACATTCAGCACCTCAGCATGGCCACCCACTGTTATTCAGATTCATAAACTTCTTTTTTAAAAATTCGGTTTCCATAATTGTTCAACCTGCGAGATAAAAACTATCCACGCTAAAACTGCCCCGGAAGGTTTACCCGAGAAGAGTTCACAACCACATACATAGCGTTAGTTCAGTTTCCACACTCAACCTGCGAGAGAAGCCATCCACACTAAAACTGCCACAGATGGTTTACCCGAGAAGAGTTCACAACTACATACATCGCCTTAGTTCAGTTTCCATACACAACCTGCGAGAGAAACTATTCACACTAAAAACTGCCACGGAAGGTTTACCCGAGATGGGTACAACACACATAGTGCAACATTACAACTAGTAACCGCATTCATGTTCATCTTTACCGTCGGCGTCGAGTCGACATTGACATACTTGTATCGTCGTATGTGTGTGTGTGTGTGTGTGTGTGTGTGTGTGTGTGTGTGTGTGTGTGTGTGTGTGTGTGTGTGCGCGTGTGTGCGTGTGTGCGTGCGTGCGTGTGTGTGCGTGCGTGCGTGCGTGCGTGCGTGCGTGCGTGCGTGTGTGTGTGTGTGTGTGTGTGCGCGTGCGTGTGTGTGTGTGTGAGACGACAAAAATCAGCTCCGTGACTTACCAGTTAGTAATTGACGGGCCTACTGCAGCCGTAAATATCATATAATTTATGCGAGGGTAATATCGGTAGAAACTTCATAAAGCTGTACAATTTTGATCGTTTTACTCTTCACTGTATGGCAAGGGACAAAACCATGATTTTATTTAGGGTTACTGACACTGACAGCAAGAAATCTTAGGCGTAGATTAAAGCAGTTTAGACAATGACAATCAAGGAAATGTGTTTTTTGTGTGACATTATGGCACCTATGTATAATTATTGTATACAGTCACATACTTTCTCATACGTACGTACATATAAGCACCGCTCCCTAAAGCATACACCGGGTCTGTTACAGCTGTACTATTGTAAAGGAGAAGTAGAGTGGCACATCGATTTTCCCCTCCAACCTCCGCCGACCCCCCCCCCCTCCCCAAAACACACACACACACAAACACACACACACACACACACACACACACACACACACACACACACACACACACACACACAAAGAAATCGAAAAAGAATCAAAAGCAAAGCAGAACAAAAAGCAAACAAAACACCACCAAAAAAAAAAAAAATGCTTAATCAGAGCCCCCCCCCCCCCCCAAAAAAAAAAAAAAAGGCAAACGTACCAAAACACAACAGGTGTCGATCAATTCAATTGGTTCCCGCCGACAGCCCCCTCCCCCCCCCCCCCCCCCAACCCAACCCAACCCACCTCCCTCTATCAATAAAACTGGAGATCAGTTTGAAGGAATCAGCCGGATAACGGCACTGATACATCGTTCAATTAATACACTGTATATAGTTTACAGCCGTGTAAAGCCAGGGCATGTCAAGGCAAAGGCTTCATCAACGTCACTTCACATATCACGCGGATAAGTCAAGACAGTCGCGCGTTTTAAAATGATAAGGAAAACTTTATACATGTATATCAGCCGACTGCTGGGGAAATTCTTGTGGGTGGGTGGGTGTTTGGGGGTTTAACGTCCTTTTCCACCACATAGGGTGATATCAAAGACGGGGCAACGATGAAAAAGCCAGCACAAATATTTGGCCCCAATCGGGATCGAACTCACGACCCGAGCACCAGAAGTCCAACGCTCTACCATTCGACCATCCCGGCTCCCCGGAAATTCTTGTGGTCCAGGCTATCATGCATAAAAACAATAAAGAATAACCGAGTATTCCTGACGATGGATATTGGATAAATGGGATATTTCTTATCAACGAGAAGCGACTCTTACTAACACGTTACTGATGTAAAGATGTGCACATGCTTATCATTTTTTTCAATGGGCTAACTTTACGTCGGCGACATCAATCATCGTGGTCGGAACGTTTGGATCGGCGAAGCTCTTCTCTCTATGCTGGGCCATACTGACTAATCCCAGTGTCATCCTTAGCAGATGAGCGACCAAACGCCGCTCAGTTCACGGTTCAGTGCCCAGCAGGCTTTTGTCTCGCCGCAGCGACCAAAGGTTCCAGTGACCCTTTCGGCGCAGCCTTGTTCAAGAACTCGTGCTTCAGCAGATCACTTGCAGAAGCCCTCTCCTTCGGGTTCACCACCAGGCAACGGTCTAGAAATTTACGAAGCTCTTTCGACAGTTTGTCTTCATCTTTGATGTCGGGTTTTCCCTTGGTGGAGATTTTGTAGTAGACTCTGTAGGGTCTTTCGTTAGCAACTTCGCCATAGTACGGGGGCTGGCCTTCCAACATCTCTATCACCATGATACCGAAAGACCAGATGTCGATCTTCTTTCCGTACGATTTCCTGAAACAAAATGAAAAGAACTAAGAAAGTTGTGCAACTTACGCTTCACCCCCCCCCCCACCCCCACCCCCTTCCCCCAGCTCTCAACACAAGGTATGTGGCTCAGTAATGCACATTTTTTTTTCAAACATCACTGTAGGTCCACTAAAGGAAATACACACTTTCACGCATTTATTGATTATCACATGTCATTTGTTGATGACTAATTCCTGTCCACGACGATAGGCTGAAACCTACCAATGCGACAGTCAAATGAATTGAACTAGTCTTAAACTAGAGGCTTTCCTTTTAGAAACTGCAACTTCCGTACCACAATCACTATCATCAACCGTTCATAACAGAAACAGGTATCATCAGTACCACCATCACCATCGTCATCATCACTATCACCACCATCATCATCACCATCCTGAACTGACCTCGACACTACTTCAGGAGCCATCCAGTACAGTGTCCCAAGCACTGTGTTTTTCTTGGCCTTGTCGTCCTTCAGCTGGGCGCAGAAGCCGAAGTCGATCAACTTGACCGTGCCGTCCTTTCCCAGCAGCACGTTGTCGCTCTTGATGTCCCGATGGATGATCCTCTGGCCGTGGAGGTAGTCGATGGCCTTCAGGCACTCTTTGGACACCAGCGCTATCAGGTCCTCCTGAGGAAGGTCGTGGTATACATATGTAGTGACAGGGGATAGGGCTAGTGGTTAAGGCGCCCGCCACGGATTTTGAGGCCACTTCGGATTCTGTGGCGTAGGTTCGAATCCCCGGTGGGTAGGGATTCGGTGGGATTTTTCCTAAGAGCCGCTGCTACACGTTGCCAGGATCGGCACTTGCAGGGCTGGAAACGTTGGAAACCCTAATTAAATCGCTGGCGGCCAGCTGGCATACCCCCCTTGCCAGTGCCGGCGCGGCAATAGAAAGCCAGCTAGCTGGAAACAGCGTAGTTGGCTTGAAGAAAAAAAGTTTGGTAACCGGCCCCCGTAGTGTAGTGGTTAGCACTTCGGACCATGGACCGGGAGACCCGGGTTCGAGTTACAGCCGAGGCAAGCGGGATTTTTTCTACCTATGTCGGCTCCAACCCAGAGCGGGTGTGCTGTGGGCCCAGTGGGGAGGCTGTTGCCACACAGCCGAGTATCACCCACTTCACGGGTGCGACTTTGGGGGTGCTTTCCTTAAGACCGTTCTTAACCGGGCAGACTTTTGGTTCGCGAACTAGGTTCGGAGAGTACGGCGAACTAGCTTCGCGCACGTTGTTTCTTAACCGACCAAATACTTGTGCGGAAACCCTGGTTCGAAAGGTTCGGCGAACTAGGTTCGAGGACTGCATAGCGTGTCGTGGGAACCCTCGCGATCCTTTTGCCGATCCTGCGCTCTGATTGGTTGCTCGGGGAGAGCTGCTGTGCGCATGTACAAACTTGAGGAAAATGGCGGACGGCATCGCGGCTATCGACTCACTTCACATTTCCCTCTCTTGCGCTCTTTTCCTCTTATCTCCTCTTCCTCGGCTTCCAAGAGTTCACTCAAAACGATAACTACCGCAAATGCCTGGTCGTCTCGATCTACAAAGGCGGCCATTTTTGTTGTTTACGATTGTCTCAACTTCCGAGTCCGCCTTGTTCGGGCGATGACGTATGCATATCATTAACGGTCGGTTAAGAAAGAAAACTAGTCCGGCCGAACCTCTGGAACTATGTACGTGTGTGCGCTTGCCCTGTTCGTATACAATACACAGTTCGCCGAACAAGTTCGCCAGACTGGTGGTTCGCCCGGTTAAGAACGGCCTTTAGTATGACACGTCTTCTGATGTGGATGATTACACGGCCCAGCTTCGGAGTCCTCCGTGGGTTCCACCCATGACCTGAGAGGAACACCACTGGAGCTGGCAAAGAGTTGGGGCAGCCAAAAAAAAAAAAAAAAAAAAAGCCAGCTAGCCGCAGGCAGCCCCGTACAGCCAATTGACCATTCACTGCCCAACCCTGCCCGCCAGCAACTAGCCGAGTACGGCAACATGCTGACTGGCAGTCGTGTAGCCGTACGCTTAACCAAACCGAGTCAATTTTACATGCAGACTCGTTTACAGTGCGTGTCTCGCCTCTGTGTACACACACACAACTGATATACATTGAGCACGTTAAAAATCCCATTCCAGACGGGAGGGGTGCGGAATGGACAACCAGTACACATCATGCGCGAACGAAAAAGAAGAAAAAAAAATGGGTGGCGATGCACTATGGCGACGCAAACACAAACGAACTACAGCTCGTTTCGCACAACCTCTGCGTGATTTTTCTGGCCGTCTGCTAAAGAAGGGAGTAACAACAAGATTATTTTAGCACTATCAAAGACCTTTCACGATTTTGCTCTCACCTTCATGACGAAGTTCAAGACGATGTCAGAGAGGGGACCGCCGTCAAGGTACTCCATGACGACCCACAGCTCCGTGTCCTTGACGTAACAGTCCAGGAAGTTGACGATGTTGTCGTGGCGAAGCTTCTTCATGACCTCGATCTCGGTGACGATCATCCGCCTCTGCTCCACCGGCTTGTTCAGGCTGATCATCTTGATCGCCACCACGTCATCCTTGCCCTTTGGCCTGGCCTGTACAACGGTGCCCGTGGCTCTGGCAAAGGAGTTTGTTTGGGGGGGGGGGGGAGATTAAAAGTCGGCAGGACTGAGGTTAAAGTTAGTGCACGTGTTGTTATCGTAACGCCAGGTAATCGCAACGAGCATGAACAGTTGTCCTGGATCGAGTGCTACTGCGTTACGTAGGTGAACATAGGGTTGGGATGGAACTTTTGGAAGCAACCAAAAAAAATATATATATATATGGACCACTTATCTTGGACGACACATCCCACACTATGTATCGGCCTGTGCCTTGGTCAGGACAAACAATAACACAGCAATAACGTTTTCATATTGTTGGTCCTGAAGAAGACACAGGCCGAAACGTTGACTGTTGACTGTGAAATGTGTCGTTTCAGATAAGTGGTCTATATACATACATGTATATTTCAGTTTTGTTGCTTCTAGCTGTTTGTACTCCCACTTGCAGTCAGTACCACTTCCTTTTCCGTTTGGAACGCTTTATTTGGTGTGAAATGGCGAAACATGCTCCGTATGTTGCCAACCGCCAACAGGAACTTGTGAAAGCAGCGTTGAGAGAGAGAGAGAGAGAGAGAATCCTTCGTTTCCTAAGTATGTACACATACCCCGCACCAAGTTTCTGCGCAGTATGGTATTTGTCCTTGGGATTGCCTGTAGAAGACAGTTCGCCTGCAAATGACGGAAAAGTTCAACATGAACATTAGGCGAAAATTGTGAATAACCTGATTCGGTTTGCAATTAAGTAATATGGGAGGGGGAGGGGGTGGGCGGGGGCCGGAGTATGTAGCTCACCATTAAGTTTCTCTTTCACCTTGGAGATACTTTCACCACTGACGCCAGTCAAATACTGCTCTATATGCCAGTATAAATACTAAAAAAAAAACTTTGACCGAGACTAAGGGAGGAATTTCGGGTGAAGAACTTGCAGAAGAATAATTATTACGCTGCTGACAGAAGAAAAATCATCTACGCGTCTACGCGAGTGAAAGGTCATTTATTTCAAGAAGCCTAAACCACGCCAGTACTGAAACCACTGTGAAGGTGGACACATCTATATGTTATACCTCGTACACCCCTAATACCACACCCAAACCAAATCCAATCCCCCCCCCCCCCCACACACACACCTTAAAAAACAGAAGAAGAAGAAACCGGAGATTTTTTTTTTTTAAATACCAAAAAAAGCAAGCAAGAAAGAAAGAAAAAAAAAAGGACCTATAAATGCAGTTTAGCGTGTATTTCTTCCCCATCATACTTGTCTGAAAATGTGAAGAGCTCATCATAAACCAAACAATCCCCCCCCCCCACCCCCTGCCATATCTAACATGCCCCCCCCCCCCCCCCTTCAAAAAAAAAAAAAAAAAGTAAAAATACAGACAGTGAGAAAAAAGGACGAACCAAAGAAAGAAAGGAAAAAGAAAGGGAGAGAAGAAGAAAAAAAAGGGGGGGGGGGGGCACGTACGCAGTTTAGCGAGTATTTCGTCATCTTTATATACTCGTTTTGTGAAGCTTGAAAAGAACCCGTCATGCTGGTCTTCCACTTGCCCGTCATGCTGGTCTCCCCCTTGCCCGTCAGGCTGGTCTTCCACTTGCCCGCCATGCTGTTCTCCCCCTGGCCCAAAGTCAAACTCATCCTCTCCCTAGCAACAAAACAAAACAGAGACTGATCACGAAATAGTACATGTCACTGTGATGTGTTGCCAGTCTGATTGCAGTGTACTGAAATACCAAAAGAAAAAAAAAATTAAATGAAAAGGGAAGCTCAAGAACACCAGCATTGAGACATGCGCTCAGTAATACGAGCCGTCAAGGAACCGTTAATCTTGTCTGATTTTCGAGTACAGGGCAAAAAACAAAAAAGAGTCAAAAACGTCGGATACTCGTGCGCGGTACGAAATGTGTTAAAAGGTATATTATATATATATATATATACATACATACCTTATACACCTTTTAACACATTTCGTACCGCGCACGAGTTATATTAAAATAGTCAAGTTACGCGGTAACTGAGGGAACTTCGGGCTGCTCCATACCGAGGAGGAAGGGGGGGGTGTCAACAAAGTACGGAGCAACCCATTTTTTTCTTTTTCTTTTTCCTGCACGCGTGGAGTGTGGTTGTTCTTCATTCCTTGGCCGCTCCAGTATTGAATGGGCTCTTTACTTGTACACTTGACTGATGATCTTGTGCCTTCAAGTTGTGCGTGCGCGTGTACCCGAAGGCGATACAGGCACCGTACACGAGTCCGCACAAAACTTTGTCTCGATTTGGTAAGGAAAAATCCAACCAAATTCCTGCCCACCAGGGATTCGAACCAGGCAGCGCAGGATCCTCAGTCACTGAGATGCGTGTACCACTAGAATAGACCAAATCCCTGTACCCACCTCGCCTTGGATGACGGAGGCTTGCAGCATGAACTTGTCGGCGGGAACAGTGTCTTTTGTTGTGTCGTACGCGGTCTTGAGGGATCCGGCCACTTCTTGGGGATGCTCCTTCTGCTCTTCTGGCCTGGTAATTAAACAATCGTACCGCTAGTAAAACTGAGTATGCCATGGTACGAAGCCGGTTAAATTGACGGAAATGGAGGGGGGGGGGGCTTTTCCGGGGTGTGGGGGTGTGTGGGGGGGAGCTGTTTACATATTTTTCTGTCCACTCTCTTTCAGTGGGTGCTGATCATAGTCCACCACCCCAGTCCACCACCACCAAAAAAAAAAAACCCCAAAAAAAACCCGCCAGCAACGGAAAAAAACCTGACCAAAAAAACCCCAACAAAACAACCTTTAAATAAATGCGTTGGGTTTGAGTCGAGTAAACCTATGATAATGCTCTTCAGGGCGTGACGGTTTAGAAAGTTCTGTATGCGTGAACACTGGGTGTGTTTAGCATCCCCCCTCCCTACCGTGTCAGCTAGACGGACGACACATACGAAACATAAACTTAGTGAATTGACAAACACGTCGGCTGCGGGTATATAATAACAGCGGGAGCAGCCAACTATACACTGACTTGAGCTTACCAAGAGAGAGAGAGAGAGAGAGAGAGAGGGACACTGACTCACTCACTCACACACACACACACACACACACACACACACACACATTGTGACACACACACACACACACACACACACACACACACCGTCACACACACACACACACACACACACACACACACACACACACACACACACTGACGAGCGCGCACACACACACACACACACACACACACACACACACACATCTCACATCCGCCGTGCTCAGTCGTTAGCAGTCTTTAAATCTCAACTTGACTTAAAACACATCTTTTCTCCATGCAGTGGAACCAACCCCCCATGCCCCTCCCCTCCCCGTTGTGTGTGTGTGTGTGTGTGTGTGTGTGTGTGTGTGTGTGTGTGTGTGTGTGTGTGTGTGTTGTACGTTATATACGCTGTTTTTATGTTATGTTTATGTACGCGCTCTGAGCTCTTGCGAGATGGAGCGCCACAAATACCCTTTATTATTATTATTTATTACTCTCTCTCTCTCTCTCTCTCTCACACACACACACACACACACACACACACCGTCACACACACACACACACACACACACACACACACACACACACACCGTCCACACACACACACACACACACACACACACACACACACACACACACACACACACCGTCACACACACACACACACACACACACACACACACACACACACACACCGTCACACACACACACACACACACACACACACACACACACACACACACCGTCACACACACACACACACACACACACACACACACACACACACACACACACACACTGACTGCCGTGACACTGACACTCACACACACTGAGTGACACCGGCCGTGCACTAACTCACACACACACACGGCACTGACACGGGTCAGTCGATCAGTGACACACACGGGTCACACACACCGGCACACACACACTGACACACACACACTGACTGACACACACTGACTCAGTGACACCGTGCACTAACTCACTCACTCACACACACGGCACACGGGTCAGCAGTGACAGACACACACTGACACGGGCGGTCACACACACACACACACTGCCACACACACACACACACACCGTGGCACACACACACACACACACACACACACCGGTAACTTGACTGAGACAGAACACTCAGTTAGAAAACTGAAACTTACGAGAAATATTGTAGCATATCCTTCCATTTTGACGGTAACCCGACAAGCTGACCGGTCGTTTCGTCAAAACGTACTGAGTCACTGCTTGTAATATTAGTTGCTTCCCCGGAAGACATGGCGGAGGTTGAATTACTTGGATCGTTGGCAGGTGAACAGCGTGGTCATCAAACGATAGTACGGAAGTGACACTGCATACATGTATGAATCCGGGTCCCTGCTACTAGTCAGTTATGGAGCAGGACACAGACCGGCAGTTGACTCTGCCTTGTTTAATGGCAGGTGGTTTGCTGCGGCGATACGAGTCCGGAAGTGAAACTGCATACATGAATCCCGAGGTATGACCGTACAACATGTATATGTATCTATATGAAGTTAATCAGGTTCAGGCCTGCCTCGACCTGAGCGGAGAAACACAGATAATATACGACGGTCATAAACAAACAAAGCCGAGGCACATGCACCGAAGACTTGTTCTACCTGTAAGCCCAGTGATTCATGTTTATAGTCCAAGTTGGACGAGTCAGCTTCGTCAGTCAGCGCGACACTAGGTAGATAACTTTGTGTCTACAGTCACAGGCGCTAAGGCTGTGGCTTATGTATGCAGTATTCGCACGTCGTTTCTTCGCTACAAACACAGCAGGCTGAACTGTCAATGGTTCAGCAGGCAATGGCCTCAAACCGCCGTCTGCTTTGTGTAGAGTACTGGAGAACCGAGGATCTTGCTGGTGCTGTATTGATCGGCGTGTCACGTGAAAGGTGCGTTATGGTTATTTTTAGAGCGGGGTCACGGCCAGAGTAAAAATTAATAGAAATGGGAAAGCCCTCTCCCTTTCATACACACACACACTGCATACAGGACTACCAACGGCGTACTGATAGTGCATGTATTTTGACAGCTGATGAGCAGCTGTGAACTCGCATTTGAGTAACCTGTTCCTCATTTCGTTATTACCTACCACCAGGTTATCTCTGGCTAATTCTGTAGGGTTGATGAGACATCTTTCCAACAGTTACGTCTGATGTGTTTGTGTTTTGTTGGTTATTGTGTGTGCGAAAGGGTTCACTTTAGCTATCCCCCTTGAAATTCAGACACCCATCCAATTATGCAGCCCCCTCCCTCCTCCTCACACACACACACAATAAGTAAACATGTAAATAAAATGAAGTTATTCCTCATGGCTGAGAGATAATGAAGACAGAACCCCTGCAATATACAGGAAAACACCACACACACACACACACACACGCACGGAGAAAAAGAAGCAAACACACATGCACTTGAAAAAAGAAACGGTGAAATGCAGCATAATGACATTTTATTGTGGCTCCAAATACCACCTTTCAAGATGGAATGCAGATTGGACATGCATGTTTTATAGAAACTATATACATATCATGTGACCCATTCAACGATTACATGTTTCCAGCAGTCTGTCTGATGATTCTTTCCTTTTCTCTTAAATACAAACATGTACAAAAAAAAAATAATGACTAAATTTAAGACCAACAAATGAATGCCTCCAAAATAGTTTCTTGTAGACTGCAGGATTCGCTGTCTGAAGAAGCATAGCATCATGAGAAATTTCTGCATGAGAAATTTACACCGATGAAGACAGCTTTACACCACTATCAATATTCATCATACAATAATTTACTGGTGGTGATGAAAGCTATGGTTACTTCGCAAGTGCTGAGAATACAGAATAAATGTATATATGTATATGCAAAAGTATTAGATAGAACATGCCTTACAAGAAAAATAGCAAAGTAGGAAAATTCAATTATTGCTGTTGTGCATAAATCTTCGTTCAAAATAGAGCAAGTTATGTATCAAAATATGTGCGGAAGTACTATGTACTTTTAAAACTGTCTCAAACTGTGATAAGGCTGAAGGCATCCAGATCACCTGAATCAATTTTACCATTTAAAAAGAAAAAGTAATATATGATACATAGTTATAAGTACTCGTGTGTACTCAAACCGCACCATGGAAATAATGAGACGCCACATTATTTCAGTGACATATATATAATGCATCACTGGTGTCCATTCCAAAGCTTGTAAGTACTACGGTATGGTGCATACAAGGTTTCAGAAGGGCACCAACAATATTACAGTGTTTATCTTTTTGGTTTCAGCTCTCTAATGATACTTACTGCTGCTTCTGCCTTCAAACATCACAAAGTGGCATGTGAACAGAACACCAAACAAAAATATTTGAGCTTGTTTCTATTTCTTTTGAAAACGCACACTGGAAGGTGGCACAGCAATACTGATAGGAATGTAGTGGAACAAACTGCGGTGGACTTAGAAGGCACATAGAATGAGGTGGGGTGGGGTGGAAGGCAGAGAAAATGTGGGTGGAGGGGGTAGAGGGGTAAGAGAAGTACTGTTGTGAAGGAGTGGGATGAAGTTGTGTGAAAAACAGAACCGCTAATACTAATGTTCACCTCTTGTATCACTGTCTGATGGGATCACTGATGTGTCTTATAACATGCCAGTTCCACAGCAGCTATGCTTCAGGAGCACAGATCTACAAAAGTGCAGAATGCCTATGATATGGCATTACACTTTTGCATATTATATGTATTAATCGAAAAGACCCTTGCAGAAGCCATTTCACAGGCGATTGCAGTACACAGTCTGAAACAGGTGAACAAATTTGAAAAAAAAAAAAAAATCCAAAAAATCAGCAGACAACCACACATCTGTTTCCTTTTCCTCATTCTTACTGCTAATTCATGCACACACAAAAAGAAGAAAAAAAAGAAAGAAAGAAAGAAAGGACTACCTGATCTAGGTCATCACTGTTGAAACATACCAACTGACAAGTCACACTCAAAACAACGGAGATTACCCGGTGCCAACTTTCGATCTGTATATTCATGTGGGATATGACTTGCAGCCCTGCAGCAGCTGAATCATAATCAGTGTAACTACTCAACATTCTGAAAGCTGTCAAACCAAAAACCATACAAAAACTAAACAAAACCAAAACATGGAAAGAGAAAATAAACCACACACCTCCCCTTGAAAAACAAAGAAACAATAATTTAAAAAAATAATTCCAGTGTATCCACATTAAAAAATACACATAAACCCCTTTATGCTGTAATGCTGGCTGTGATCAGCAAGACACACTAGCAATGAGTAGCATGAAGGGAGCAGTTTGCATCATTGTACCCATATTTTTCACACAAAAAATTTGCAGGTTAGTAGTGCCTAATGCTTAACACACCAGAAGTGCCCCCCCCCCCCACCCCCCCCATGACCTAGACTCTAAAATTTTCTCTGGTGATCAATACAAATTAAGGCGAATTATGCTTTCTGTCAAACTGCTTACAGATGATCAAAAGCTTAATCCAAGCAAGAGTGAGTGTGCTTGCAGTACGAAAATATTAAAATGTGCTTGTTTAACTCCATTATGAGCCAATAAATATATATGATACTAGCATACCAGGTAGGATGTACACTTGACACTGTACTATAATCTCACAAGCATTTACACTCATAACTCATTTTGTACAAAGTAACAAAGCAGCCATAGCTGTATGTAAAACAAACTATGCGTAGCTATATTTAATATATTTATTTACAAAGCTGGTGACTACAGTATAAGTGTTATGATAGTTGCAAGTGTTCGATGTATGCAAGTTCCATTACAATCAGCTTGTTCTCATGAATGCATACATGAACATGTGTGAACTGAAAACAAGTCTTCTTACAAAATCATTTGATCATGTGCCATATATTGTGAGACAGAAACCCACAATACTAGATTTGTTAGTCCAGAGGTAAAAAGTAAACCAGGCAATGTAAGAGTTATATCAATCTGTTCAAGTTAATTACGTCAGAGTGAGCGCTTTAGTGTTACTTTATCACCGAGGAAAAAAGCCTTTGGGTAGTAGAACTACATTTTATTCAAAGAGAATGCTTGCTGATATGTATGGAAACAGGCAAACCCATGGCACATGTCTATGAGTTCTAAAGAAGCAGTGACCTGTAATTTAAAACATACACATACACACACAGATGTAGGGGCCAAATGTACATGCCCAACATTTCAAACGAAAGAACAAGTCCATGAAAAACTGGTCACACAAGTTCCACAGCCTTTAAAACTGTACTTGTAAAACTCATACCAGGATGTAACTTATATTTCTGTCTGCGGCGAGTGTGTCTACATGAGAAGCGGTGGTGCATGCATATACACACACATGCCTCTGCATGTACAAATATATAGAGAGAAGGGAAACAACTGTCAATGACAGCATTCTTTCCCTTGTATGCGTCTTCATCCCTTCCAGCATCATACAATGACCATTTTTCTTTTCCAAGTTGAAAAAAAAAATGCCCACCCACTTTAGTTTCAAAGATGCATTTTTTTTTTTTTTGGTTTTTTTTTTTTCTTCAAATAATTCTCCTGATTCTCAAGGACTTTTAAAGACGGGGAAACAGCAACTACAGGCACAATCATCCCATGCACACGAAGCAAAGACTAAAGGCATACACTAAAACTCTGCATAAAATAATCAGAGAACATGAAGTGTATGCCTCCAGTTTTCACGCAAGGCACTTTTCCTGTTTTCCAAAGCCAGTCGCTCAAGACAGCCACACCATTCCATCCTGTCATTTCACTCATACTTGCATATTCCGTATCACAACAGAATAATACTAATGGAGACTACTCAACTGGATGATCGGCTGTGCAACAAATAAATGTTCAGGAGTGCTCATGTCTCAAAATCAAGCTTATCCCACTGTACTGAGTTATTGGTAACTCTGCTTTTAAAGCCTGCACACTGAAACATGTCTGCATTCGAACATACAGATATCACCACAGCATATATATGTATGTGAAAGACGACATATGAAAGGTGTGCTAAAGTTAAAAAAAAACAACAGCTAGAAATTAGAGTTAAAAGAAACAACAAACAACAACAACAACAAAACAACCTGGTAAAAATTAAACGAACCAACGACAACAACAACAAAAACAAAATCAAACAAACTGACAGCCGTTGAACAGCAGGATCTAGCCAAATTTTTGCCTTACAGATTTCACCCCCCCCCCCCCCCCCCCCCACCCCCCCAACAAGCTAATGAATCATAACAGTCCAGGAGTTTCAGTAAACCTGACATAGGGGAAAAAATTCAACCAGGCTCATATATTTATGTATGTGTATCCATATCCAAAGGCAACCGCAGTAATGGCAGTGTCATAAACATAAGTGACATTTTACTCATGAATGTGCGAGCCATGGGACAAAACTCATTAGCTTGCACAGTTTAGCACAAGTCAAGTTGCAGCTGCCTATTAAACAAATTGAGTAAAAAAAATTGTGTACAGTGTTCCTCTTCAATTAGCCCTCTTCACAAATTTCTGCTGCTACTGCCAGACCCTCGTGCCTAAGAAAACAGCATTTTGTGCCAAAAACTTAAAGAGATTCCTCACTTGACAATGTGCTTCTAATTTTGTTTACTTGACACAAATCTGTCAGCAAACTGAAGCTGCAGCCCAAAATATAAATGCACAGCAATTTTCAGCTTCCATTAATTCTGTCTTACTTTAATTAAGTACTTTAAGTAAGTCCGCCGAGGTGCTTGGTCTTGGTCAGAAATATGATGAGGCCGGCCATTTGTAATCTATACGCTTTATCAAACTGGTTAAGAGTTATCATTAATTGATAAAGTTGAAAACTACTAGGAACGTCTCTTTTCTCCATTTCTGTTAACACTATAACAGTGACTGTCTAAAGAAACTGCTTGTTATTGTACCGCTACATTAAGACAGCAATACATAAAGATAATGAATCACGTTCGAAATCATAAAACCATAGCTTTTCAGCAGAAAATGATACAAAATATGGATTACCGTTAATGCCACTTTATCAATGCTTCTGAATAAAATTAAAAGGCAGAAACCATTTTTTACATTATTATTGTCATTCCCATTTAAGAAAATCTATTGCTGCTGATGGATTGTACTAAGTTATAAGTTACACATATGCAAGAATACTGCAGCAGTAAGTTTCATTTTCATACGCACAGCATCCTGATCATCAAAACTGTAGCGCTTGTGTCAGTTAAAAAAAGAAAAAGAAAAAAAGTTGTCTCTGCATCCACACAGCTAAAAAATGAGAAACTTGCTCTCAAATGGAATGTTTGACACACCAAAATCAGCAGCTGATGTGCACTGAATTATTTTTCAAGCCTCCTCTGGTTGCCTTTGCATGGCAGGCTGCCAGATGAGGAATCCTTGCGAAGGCAGTCTTTCAAAAATGTACAGTCAATAAAACGATTTTGTTTTTCCCTTATCTCAACAGACCACACTCACTCTGTCCAGTGTCAATGTCCGGTGGCCTGTCTCGCTGCCACTATCAAAGGTTTGAGCGTAGTCAGCGCCATTGCCTTTTTCAGAAACCGGTGCTGCAACAACTCGCTAGCGGAACTCCTCTTGTCCGGATCCACATCCAAGCAACAGTGCAGGAAATCGCGCAGTTCCTCCGACAGTTTTTCCTCATTTTTGATATCAGGCTTGCCCTTGGTGGCAATCTTGTAGATGGCCTTGAGTGGGGTTTCATTCAAGTATGGTGGCTCTCCCTCCAGCATCTCAATGATCATGATCCCCATGGACCAGATATCCACCTTGTTCCCATACTGCTTTCTGTAAATTATGGAGATAAAATTACTCAGGATGCAGACCACTTTTTATTATTATTTTATGTTTTTGTAATCATATATAACAGATGCAATTACTGGGGAGCCCTACAAAGTACAATCTTGTTTCCAAAAGGTACCTGTAATCAAAGTACTGAGGCTGTGAACCGTCGCACATCATATTGAAAGTTGACAAATGAAAAGCTCTTGAAATCCGTAGTATGGCACCCTCACTTTCAATATGACAACAAAATATAACATCAATAATTCACCAAGTGGCTCCCGCAGTCCCATCAATCAAAGTACAGCCCGACTGACTGCAATATGGTGTGTGTGTGTGTGTGTGTGTGTGTGTGTGTGTGTGTGTGTGTGTGTGTGTGCGCGTGCGTGCACGCACATGTGTGTGATTGGAGGGGGGGATGTGTAATTTTTATGTGCATTTCCATATTTTCTAATACACAAGACCACTCACCTCGATACCACCTCTGGGGCCATCCAGTAAGGTGTTCCGACCATGGTGTCTCTCTTGCTCTTGTCCCCACTCAACTGAGCGCAGAAGCCAAAGTCTGTCAGCTTGACAGCCCCGATCATGCCAAGCAGTACATTATCACTCTTGATATCACGATGAATAATACTGCGGCCATGTAGGAATTCCAGGGCTTGAAGACATTCTCGACACACTGCTGCGATCTGACCCTCCTGAGAACAAGAAACGGAGTGTGTTTTGTCTGACTCTGAGTCTTGGTGCAGTAACATTAACAGTACCCAAATTCAAACAACAACTGCTCTTAAAAAACACCTCTTAAAAACAGACATCATTTTGAGCATTTCCCAACTTGTACTCTGAAAAAACCTCACCCACTGTCTGTGGTTGTTAGCACTGGACAAGAGAGTACAAGCTGCAATTTTTTAACATCGGGTGAAAACACATCAACTGATCAAGGTAACACTTTTCACATCCATACAAGCTCAGAGTCAGAGCTCAGTGTTATCTGTTAGGCATGCACAACCGCCACCAACTTAAGCATGAATTTATTGAATATCATACAAAAGCAAATGTATACATGTATTCTTTCTTAACATACAAAATGGTCCCACCCTGGAGACCCCGAAAATCATGGCGTCATTTGATAAAAGGGCCTAAGCGGCATGGACTTTAAAACCAGTTCAGCCCTTAAGGCTTACACGTGGATAGTTTTTCGCACTTTTTATCGTATCGACTATCGGCCGTTAATCCGTTCCGATAGTTATCAGCTAGTCTATCCATCCCTGCGGACAGCCCCCTATCCGCTATATATATCCGCTATATATATCCGCGATAGAACTGGCTTTTAAATTTCTATCCACTGGTCGCTAGTCTAGCATTCAGCGACCAATCAACAGTAGGGTGGTCACATGAGTCGTGACATATTCAAGATGGCAGAGAAGATGGACGACTGTGCCACAGCAAGGTTTATCGAGCTAGTGAGAGAAAATCCAAGCATATGGGATACGAGGGACGAAACTACATGATTTGTCTTCTTCGGCAAGAATAGGAACAGCAGCCGCAATCACTTCCAAATCTTCTTCTGAATCATCTAAATCGTAGTCTGCCATGGGAGCCGCCATTTTGTCTTCAAGGGAGAGTAGTCTCGCGTGACTTTCCATATATGGTAAACACATACTACAGGGCTATTGCTTAACTATCGACGTGTACGGCGAGGGACCCTCCACCAGTCGGCTAGATGATAGTCGACAGGACAGGGATAGGGCGACTTCTAGCAATGTGTAGGTCCAGCTTAAACAATCTGGTCACGGCACTCTATAGTGAGGGTGATCTGTATACATAAAAGACACATATCAAGATTATTTTCATACCTTCATTATGGTCTCTGTGACGACATCTGTCAGTGCACCGCCATCCAGGTACTCCATGACGACCCACAGCTCGTTCTCCAAGTAATAACAGTCCAGGAAGTTGACGATGTTGTCGTGACGATAGCTCTTCATGACCTCGATCTCGGTGATGATGAGTTCCTTCTTGGGCTGGTTATTGAGGTCCATCATCTTGATGGCCACAACATCAGTACTGGCTTTTTGCTTGGCCATCACCACACTACCTGACGCTCTGGAGGAAAAAAAAAAAAAAAAAGCCGGTTAGAAATCGTGTCTTTCATTTAGTTGGAGTCTGAAAATAAGAACAGAAGCGCCCTCTTGAAAATTTGAGCTTCTCAATCTCATTAGCCTTATGATCACAGGAACCTGTCTCCAACTTCACATGCACAGCATACGCACCTATCAAATATACATGTTGAAGATCCCTACCCCCATCCTTCCAAACTGCACACCACACTTTCTCTCCAGTAAAGGCGTGTCTTAATTACACTGAAGTACCCAACACGGCTTCGTGAAGGGAATAAATACTTCAGGAGAACAGGAATTTGGGATTGCAGAAGCGACTTTGGGCAGTTCAGGCCTCGGACAGCCTGCAACGTAAACTGGGGTGAGAAGCCCCGAAGTCTTTTCGCCAGGCACAGTATAATAGGCTAGCTGATTTCAAGATGGCGGAGGGTTGTACTATCGTTCACATAAAATCATCGGTTGTGCTGATTTAAAGTTTCAAACATTCGTACGTTGGTAGATAAAAAGTTTCATGGTACATTTGGATCACACTGATTAATTAAGTTAGTGAAGAGTTTTTTTTTTCTTGCTAAAGTTGCCATAAAAACACAATATTACTGTAAGTACAATGTTTCTGTTTCATGTGTTAGAACTGTCTGCTACGTGTACCTGTCCATTCAAAGTTTTAGTCATTGATCATTTCGGTAATAAATGGTCTTCATGGTTCACATCAGTTAGTTGGGACTGTGTACAGTTTACTGATTGAGACCAGGTTGTTGTATAACTTCATTCTCGATTTCCCTCACACATCACAGTTGCTTCGAGATATGCACTTCGCTGGAAACACGTTCGGTGCCATTTCTGTTTCCTTCATGTGACAGCCGCTTCAGTGAGAGCATCGTGCCTGCGCTCGGCACATATTAGTACATAACAGGTCCTCGGCAAGGTGCAGAGAATTGCTTCGGGGTTCCGGCTTCACTGTCTCTCGCCCGTAACTAAGACCAGGCTTAGGAGACAAAGAGGGAATGGAAAACAAAATGAGGAAACAAAATAACAAACATTCCTACAGTGACAGATGCCTGCATGGGAACTACAAAGAAACTAAAGGAGAAACTTCTACCGTACCCTGCTCCTAGCTTCTTCTGAATGTCGTACTTGTCATGTGGATCCCCTGGAGATGATATTTTCTCTGCAAAATATACAAAGACGACCCTTAGCCTCAGCAGCTCTGGAAGTGGAAAGCATGATACAAGGAACAGAGAAAGCTTCACGCTCATGCTCCAGCATACACTAAACATCAGAGGTATGTCCATACATCTACAGTCAATCTAGTAAAACTAAAAGGATCTAAACGTCATGGATTTGACAAGGACTAAGGCCCTTTTACAATTTGACGGTAGTGTGGATGGTGCACGTACGTAGTGCCCTCGTTGATTTCCGTGTCGGACATGGGCTTTTGTGTCCTGGGGCGACGTGAAACCACCTGGCCATCTTCTTCATCCTCTGCTGTATCTTTTGTTCGCATCTGAGCCATGCCGTCTGCAACGTCATTTTCACTGGAGGCCTGAAAGCATAAACAACACAAAAATTAACCTGATGTCCAAGTCACGCATCCAGCCATCTTCCCTTCCCTGCAAAACATAATGCACTATCGAAGTCCTCTGAGACTCTTGCATAAAGTAAAGAATGTTTGACATGGAGACAACCGCATACAGTTGCTGAATCAGCTGTTAACTCTTTGACGACGGAGCACAATTTCTGACACACGATTTCCTATAGGAAATCGTGTGTCAGAAACCGTGCTTCGTCATCAAAGAGTTAATGAATTAAAATGCAGGCGAGACATGGATAAAATTCAAAACTTTGCACAGCAGTATTCAAAATCACACCTGAACCTAAAATCCACTGTGAGGGTAAAGGCTTGGTAGTGGATGAGTTTGGCTGACCAATAACTCCCACCATGCCTATGGGGAGTCATAAATAATAAAACCGTTGTATTGTTAGCCGGGAATCACTCACCTGTTCAGAGGTTTTGCCCTTGTCCTTGCCGTCTGGGAACACATCGTCTTTCCCCATCTTTACATCCTTGACGCCATCTTCCTGCTTTCCTTCAGAGCCCGACTCCGAGTCCAGCAGTTCATCGGACTCCCTGATGGTTGTCGCCACCATTCATGAACTTCGTTGACGATGATTTCCGCTTCATGGACTTGGCATATGTTTCAGGGGAGTTGACCACCTCTTGTGGATGTGCCTTCTGCTCTTCTAACCTGTTAAGGAGTTACGTGAAGTGTCAAGATCCTGCTGACAATATGTTATGTGGGTGCCCCCAACCTGCTGACAACACATTATGTGGGTGACAGTGCTGACACCCCTCCCCCCCCCCCCCTCCAAACTGTAACCTATTTATAGACCCATTTCCTCCCATAATAACTAACACACAGACAGTCCATGTATGAAGTGAATATGCCTGCAAGTATAAAAATCTGAAAAGCCGACATGTCAAACATCGCAGTAGTTCTTTTCATTTTCAGTGTCTGTAGAACATCTGAATGAATGGGGTAAATGCAAAGACAAATATTAGTATTACAAGGAAAAGAAAAATACACACTGTATTTAAAAAAGATAAACACACTCACGAGATATTTGAATGGGCCAGAAGATCCTTCCATGATGGCGGCAGTCCAACAAATTCTCCTTTAAGATTTGTCAAAGTTCACATGGTAATTCCGCACCACATTGAAGGGTTCTCCAATGCTCATACCAGAGGAAGCGGCGTCATCACCACTGTCTGAAATCTTTTCAGCGCGCCTACCGCGCCCAAACAATTTTCCAATCCTGCTGGTCATGTTGGTGACTTTTTTCCCGACTATCTGTCTGACAGTCCCAGAACCATGGAGCTGAAACAAAAACCATAAAGCACCTGCCACACAGAGGAAAAAGGGGAAGGAAAGAAGTACAGTGTACTGTATGTGAAGTGCTGTACCTCTGAATAATCTTTCGAGTCCCAAGAAGAAATGTGCCAGAAAGAATACTGCACAGTAGTGTCTCCACAATTACCAGTTTATCACTGAGAGCATCTAACAGGGGTCATGTTAGGAATATCAGTTGGATTTTCCAAACTAGACAACCTCCACACACATCCTCTTTGATGTACCCTCACTCAACCACCCAACAGGTTCTAGCAATAAACAAACAAACAACAACAACAACAACAAAAACAGGCCAATAGTCAATACCATGTTCCATTCATTTCAGCAAACAAAACAATCACCACCTGTGTTAAATAGTCATTCAAAACTGGAAGGACCCCTGGACAGAAAGAGCATACAGGCCTGTGTTGTTGAGTGTTCCTTACTACGCACGCATATATAATATATATATATGTGCGTCACTTACACAGAGATTTCAGAATCTGATGCAGACTTTTTTTTTAGTCTGGACGTCATCCGTTTTACAACATGACCCTCTGAATTTGACAGAGAGACCCTCAGTTTTGAAAGCTGTAAGGAACACTGGGATTTCTTTGCCTGCTGAACTTTATCTTTTGACTGATTACACCTCTCTGCTCCTTCAGTTTACACTTCAGGGAGTACAGACAGCATTTATACAGATGTTTTTTCTTCCTCTATCATTTATGCATTACAACATTATTATTACTGTCATAGTATTAATTATTATCCAAGCATTGTGCTCAGAAGACAGAATCAACTACGGGTAAGTAGGAACCAGCAGAAGGCAAATGAGCTTATCAGTCTGGCTGCTGAACAGATTCTGCACAGACTCCCACAGTGTAAAACTAAAACTAGTAAAAGTAAAAAACATCATAGTATTAAGCAGTTTACAGGGCATACAAATAAGGAAAGAAAACTGTGGTACACAGTCAGAGCTGTCCTGCTGTTCCTTTTGTAGATATATGGTAAAGTTGTTCTTTCGTCTTTGTCATCTAGGAAGTACTTACACTTGGAGAACAAGTAGTGTTTATCAAACGACGCTGAGTCACCACTAAGGCTTATTCTTCCTTAGCTAGAAAGAGGAAATACTGTACATTTTAAAAATATCTATCCAGACAATTATTTCTTCTGTGATCACTAATGATGTTGCTTTAAAAAAAAAAAGAAAAAAAAAAAGGAGATTGGCAGTATGCTGGACTGTTGAGTGATGCTAAAGGTAAAAAGCGGGACTTGCCAGACAGCTAACCCCATGGGTTGAAAACCATTAAAAAAATTTAATGAAGAATCTGGAAGTCACTTTTGTGACAGCTGATGTGCACATGGCTGAACAATGTGCAAGCTGACTGATTAGCACCATAATGCATAACAAGTTGCAACTGACATGATGACCTTGTTAATTCACTCACAGGAAATCTGATTCTAGGTGATATACGCACACATCCTGTTTGCGAGAGGACATACAGCATGTCATGTGTATACATTATGCTCTCTGGAGAAGTAGAGGTAGTAAACTCTTATTAGTCTTAAGCCTTTCACTGCAAGTGCAAACACGTTTTGCACACTGTATGCTGACGAAATTTCAGTGAAAACAGGAAAAAATCGTCTATCATTTTATTTCGCTAATAGAATCAACGCTGATAAAGATAATGATATCAGCCCACAAATCAAACTTTAAAATAATCAGAATTTTTTTAAGTCACCCAGC